>PVLC010017363.1:0-14046 GCA_004027655.1 Graphiurus murinus
CATGTGAGCCTCCCAACTCCCTCCCACTCCCTGTGAATGATGTTGAGATTGGAATTGGTAATTTTGTGTATGTACATCATGACCACTGAAGTGTTTTCTTGACCAAATCTTCCTGCCTCTACCCACCTTCCTCCCATAGGTCCCCTCCATCACTCCACTAGGGTCTCTCCTTTTTGTCTAGGGTCCCTTTTGTAACTCAATTTCTCCCTAGCCTCTACATATGAGGGAAAACACTTGCCTTTTCACCTTTTGTGACCGACTAATCTCAACATAATATTCTCCAGTTCCATTCATTTTCCTGCAAATGACATGATTTTGTTCTTTATGGCTGAGTAGATGCCATTGTTGTGTATATCCCATAATTTTGTAATAGATCTGTTGATGGACACGTAGGCTGGCTCCATAATTTGGCTATTGTGAATTGTGCTGCTACAAACGTAGATATGCATGCATTACTGTAGTAGTCTGATTTCAATCCTTTAGGGTAGAAACCTAGCAGTGGTATAGCTGGGTCACATGGTAGTTCCATTTCCAT
This sequence comes from Graphiurus murinus, assembly GCA_004027655.1. Taxonomy (NCBI): domain Eukaryota; kingdom Metazoa; phylum Chordata; class Mammalia; order Rodentia; family Gliridae; genus Graphiurus; species Graphiurus murinus. The sequence goes on from PVLC010017363.1 coordinate 536, forward strand.
TCTTCTGAGGAACCTCCACAGTGATCTCCAAAGTGGCTGCACTCATTTGTAATCTTACCAACAATGTATCAGAGTTCCTACTTTCCCATATCCTTTTGACATTTATTATTTTTCATGAAAGTATTATCAATTTAAAGTTCTGCCATCTAAAGGTCCATGGCAGTTTTCAGTTTCATAATTTAAGATTGTTTATTCAATGAGTGAAAACTGGCATTTCATTGGAATATACTCAACATTACTAAGCAGTGCTGGTTACTCTTATTTCTAGTCTTATTGTTGCTAATTCAATATAGGCATAGAAATAGATGTGCCTGGATAGGGAGAAAGAAGGAAAGAGAAGACTAAGTTATATTTTAAAATACTTACTGAAGGGAACTATCAGTAACTTTCACTCAACCTGACTTTTCTTCCATTCTCAGGATAGTGGAAGCAGTTCCCAATGTTCAGATCCAAGGGAACCCACCACACACAACCTTTCCACAACTACTAGCCATTTCTACACTCAATGAGAGTGCAGTTCTTGCTCATACTCTACTAGGTTTCCTCCCAATCACTGGGACAAAGAAAAGTAGGAAATGATCAGCTGTGTAACATGTTGTAGTAAGAAGCTCCCTCTTTAACACTTCTGCAGTACTTTTGTTTGTACCTCCATAATAAAAAAATGTCCATTAAAACAAATAATTTGTTTTTATCCTGAATTACAATTTACTTACCAATCAGCTTCTCCAAATACATTATATTAATTTGAAGGCCTGGACTTAATCGTATGTTATTCATTCTCTTGATCTCTAGCAGTGGATAGAATGAAGCCTGTGTGAGTGTGTGTGTGTGTGTGGGGGGGGGAGTATTACTGGGGATTGAACCCAGGGGCATTCTACCTGAGCTACACCTTATTTTATCATATTGATACAGGTTCTAAGTTGCTGAGGCTGGTCTCTAACCTGTGATCTTCCTGTCTCAGTCTCCCAAATACTGGAATTACAGGCATGTGCCACACCTGGCTACATAGAGACTTTTATAAAAGTTTGTAAGTATAACATTTTAACTGTGTGCACCTCGTATTAGTTTGCCAAACCACCCATTTATTGGCTATTTAAATAAATGCAATTCTCATAAGTTTGATAATGTTAAGTTAGCCTAGGTGATTGGGATGGGGGAAAATTTTTGTCTTAAAAAAAGAATACAAGCCAAGCGTGGTGGTGCACGCTTGCAATCCCAGCATTTGGGAGGCTGAGACCAGAGATTCCGGGTTCGTGGCCAGCTTCAGCTACCTAGTGATGCACTCTGCAACTTAGTGAGACCCGGTTTCAAAATAAAGAATAAAAAATAGGGATGGGGGTATAGCTCAAAGGTAGAACGTCCCTGAGTTTAATCCCCAGTACTGCAAAAAAAAAAAAAAAAGAATATAACCTACTAAGTTGGTACTAAGATGAAACATCAAAGTAATATCTCAAATATTTGGTAATTCTCCTGAGTGATATCTTTGAAATGCATAATTTTGATAACAAGATATTAGAATATATAAATGTTAAATATTTCTATCAGCTATTATCATGTTGATGCCCAAAATGAGTATTGAATGAGGTTTCTACAATGACAACATATTAATTACTAAAACCAAAACCAAATAAGAAACAATTACTCTTATTAATTTCTGTTGTCAAAAAACCATATTACTGAGAGGACTTTAAACAATTGGAGGCTAGTGATTTGATTACCCAAAAGCACCCTCTAGTGGTCAGAAAGCAATTAACATGAAAGCTAAGCAAAATTGTAAAGCGGTACCTACATAATATTTTTCTTTTTTTTTATTATTTTTTTTTATTAATTGGTGCATCGTAATTATACATCTTTGTTAGGTATAAGCTAATAAAGGCATATATGCACATATTTCTCATTTAACCCCTTCCCCAATTCCCACCCCACTCCCTAGCTCTCCCTCCTTCTCAAGTTCGGTAATAATACTTCTCTGAAAGAAATTTAAATGATTTAATTATTGCATTGTAATTATATATTATAGTGCGACTCACATATACATTCCTACAGACGCACATCACTTGGTGTTTCCTCTCCACCTCGCCCTGCTGCCTCCCTACTACCTCTCCATACACTTAGTGAGAGGTTCTGATGCCTTCATATAAGAACATATCATTATTTGATTTTTAAGTCTTTTTCTCCTCCTCTTCTCCAATCCCTTTCCTTGTTTATCTGAATTCCCTTTGTGTCTTATTTTCCTCCAGCTTCCACATAAGAGAGAAAACACACTACCCTTGACTTTGAGACTGGATGATCTCACTTAGCATAATATTCTCTAGTTCCACCCATTTTGCTGCTAATGACATAATTTTGTTCTCTATTGTATGTACATTTTTTTTTATCTATTCATCTGTTGATGACCTAGATAACCTAGGTTAGTTCCATGATTTGGCTATTGTGAATTGTACTGCTATAAACAGGTATCCAAGTATTGCTATAGTGTTATAACTTTAATTTTTTTGGAAAGATAGTGAGGAGTGGTAAGCTGAGTCATATGGTGGTTCCATTCCTAGTTTTTTGCAGAACCTCCACACTTAACTGAAATTTTTCTAAATGAAAATAAAAATCAGTTTGCCTGTCATTAGCTTCATTTTAGTAATTCCCAACTGCTCTATTCAATACTATAATCACTCGGAAAAAAATCAGCCTACTTTAATACTTAAAAATTACTTACCATATAAAAAGTATAGCCCTTGCAAATAAATTCTCAAAAGCTCTGCATTTCTCTTAATGTAGTTTCATTATCTGAGCTTCTACTCTTGGTAAAAATGTTAACCTCTAGCCAAAGGAAAACTGAGCATAAATTATATTAAACATGCCAAATCTAGTCATATTTTTGCTAGAAATAACTCCTTTTAAAATTTTAAAATATGGGCATAAGTTATTAAATATTTGTCATAAATAAATATTTTTGTCAATAACTACATAATAATTAACTAAAAATATCCACATTTCCTATCAGCGTTGGTATCATTGCTTTTTAATTCCTGAATTTTATTTGGTAGGAAGAGAATATTTCTATACCTTAAAAAACTTGTAACAAAAACATTTATACTTTGAAGCCATAAAATGTAATCCAATAAAATATTAATTTAAAAAATTCATGGTATAAAATGTCAATGAAAAGCTACTTCCTCATTTTATAAAATTTGTTTTGTATTTCAAATATTTCATTTATATTCCAGTGTGTTTCTACTTATCTATATTTGGCTAAAAGATAAGACATCATTAAATAACACATAGCATTTTATACTTCATGTCTTTATTTAATTGGTTCAAAATGAAGATATTTATAATAAAAAACATAATAAACAAGAAATAACGTTAGTTAAGAAAATCTTACCTTCTAAAGGTAATAACTTTCAGAATGATATATAAGCAATTTATACATTTTTAATTTAACCTTATAATCATCTTTCATTCTACCACATTGACAAATACTTGTGCAAATAAATAAAAAACAAAATAAATGATGCATAGAAAGATCACTTAAAAACTATTGTACAACAAATCAATGTGAGTGAAAAAGACAAGTAAAACTGTATTTAAATACATTGTCACATTTCATAAGTCATAAATATAATTCACCTACTTATTGTTTATAATTATCTCTGCAATGCAAAATTTGATGAAAAACAAACATGTGCCTATTTATTTTAACTTAAACTCACTTATCTATCCCCTCCATGAGCAGAAAAAAATAAGGTCCTCTTAGAAATGCACTTGAAAGAAGATAGTGTTATTCCTTGATAAAATAAGAATTGAAAGTTTTCATATGATTTATAGCAAATAAGACAGCATAGAAGTTATTGGAATGGAAATGTGTAATACATACATTAGGTCTTCTAAATTCATTAAACTTAGGTCAGTCAATGGATTTTTTTTATCAATATAAGTGAATAAGGTAACTAATAAAAATCAGGAAAGAAACTAAAAGGTGAGTAAACTGACAATTTATATTACCACTAAGTTTGTAACCCTTGCCTGAATTAAAACAAAAATCAACAACAAAAAACAAGTTTCAGAGAAATGAAATTCTAAACCACAAATTTCTACACTGATCTTTATAGTTGATCTAAATCACAAATAAAAAACTAGAAAATAATAAAATATAAAAGATTTGCTTATACCTTTATAATAATAGAAAGCTCACTTGGGTTTGATTGAACAGAAATTATTACAGAATTACTGAATATGGTTGCACAAGCCATCAAACTACTAGTAAATATTATGTTACATTGAGAGTGACAATGATCAAAAAGTTCTATTTTAGTCAAGTTAAAGAGAAAATATGATTTGTGAGTATGGTAATTACGTAAGTCAGCTATGCATTAAAATAATACATTTTCAGTGTTTTTTTTTCATTCTGACATGAATGTTGTTTATACATTAAACACTAAAGAAAATATGAGTAGGAAATATTAGATATACACTTAACCTACTTATAACTACATCTAACTATACTACATGGAACTGAAATTCAAGAACACTTTTTATCTGCATGCTCAACACTAATGAATAATTCCACAATTATTTATTAGATGATGTGGTTTGTTTGAAAATGCATTAATGTACTTTCCTATAAATTTAGATACACAGAAATATGTCTAAACATGTAAGATTTTTTACAAAGAATTTTGTGTATCTTCTATTAAATAATGACATTTTCAAATACTGCAAAGAAACATAGCAGTAAATTAAAACTACTCTTTAGACAGTTGATAGAAAAGGAAAAAAAATGTGAAATTTGGGAACACAATTGGAAGTAGAAAGAACATATGGGCCATGCATGGTGGCAATACCTGCAATCCCAGTATTTAGAACACTGAAACAGGAGGATTACAAATTTGAGGCCAGTCTGTGAGACTCAGCGGGACAGTTTCAAAACAACAACAAAAAAGGGCTAGAGTAACTCAGTGATAGAGTGTCCCTGTTCAATTCCGAGTACCACCAAAAAAAAAAAAAAAAAAAATACACAAACATTCAACTAATAAACGGAAGTAAAAACAATATTCAGTTATTAAGATGCATTGGTATTTTCAGTCTTGTTTCTGAAAAGGAAATTGCATAATTACATTTTCACAGAATGAGTAAGGATCTTTAAATTATACAATTAATAATCTACCAAGTTAGGGGAAATACAGACCTTAGTTTTTTTTTTTCCCTCTCATTTTTTAGGAATATAAAATGAGTTGTTGAATTCAATAACAAAATGACTTCACATCAACTAATAAAAACTAAAACATTTCTTCAATTACAAAATTCCAAGTATCTCAGCCTACTATGATACCATCAGAAGACAGGCACCAATAACAACAATGTATATTTTCATTTTCTGCTCAAAGTTTTGATTACACTAAAGCTTAAAGGGCCAAGCACTAGCATTTGTGGAGGCACACTGAATGTGCTTTAACATCAACATAAGAGCAATACATAAGTTAATGATTCCTTTTGAAAGTATTTCCTGACATTTAAAGTATTTCTCTGAATGGCACAGCTTGGGGAAACACGTATTTATTTATACAGGATATATACATATGTACAAATTATGCAGCAAAAGGAGTATGTTCCAAAAATTAGTGGGAAAGGTATTTTGGATAATTTTGCACAAAATACCTAGAGGACCTAGAGAACGTACCATAGCTGTCCAAACAGCTGATAAACTCTCAACCTGGCTCTTCTTTTGAGATTCTGTTCAAAGAATCATTCTTCTAATGCCACATTCACAGCAGAACTTTGCCCATTCCACAGGATATTTTGTCCCACACTCATGGCAGAATTTTGGTAAATGGCCAGATGAATTCCCTTCAATGCCTTTAATGTTTCCGCCATTAAATGAAGATGCGTAGTCTCCATCTGGCCTGAAGAAGTAAAAAAAGAAATGGAAAAACAAAGCTCACATCAGTAGTTATTAACCCATAACTCTTAAGAAACAGGCATAATAAAAATAAAAACTTTTCTAATATCATTTTTAATATTCCCCTAGTTCAAATTAAAAAAAAAAAAACTCAACTAATAAGTACTAGAATGCCAAATGTGTTAACATATTTGTCACTATCAGAACTGATCATGACCAAAAGCTGTTGCACTTTCCATGTGTTCCATGTGTAGCCATTTACTGCTCAATGGGAAAGGAAGACTTAGGTCCTTTCTGCAAAACTGTCTTTATAAGAGGAAAATAGGAATCAAGCCGCCAGGAAAGATGGACCTCTTTAAGGTTTCCCTCTTTGGCCATAAGGCTTTGGGGGTGATATCTCCACTATTTATTATGTATTTTGATTCTATTGCTCAATTATATTATTATGATACAATAAATACTTAACAAGTTCGTATGCATACTGTAGCAGGATGGGAAAACATAGTAATGAAGGTAAAACAGAAACTAGAAGAACTATACACCATAAGAATAATTTAGAGCAAAGTGCTCTAATTATAAGAATGACACCATTGAAAAAGATACATATTTTATCCCACAGAAGTAGTTACCAAAGAACTCTAGGTACTTCCCAATTTGTTTTCATACAAACAGGTAAAGGTTGATAAATAATCAGTGAACTTTAAGAAAAGCCACTATGAATCTAAAAGTCATAGAGATGAAAATGAAGCAAATGTTAGCATTTTATGTGTTTGAATATTTTTTACTCTCTCCTGATTTTAGCTTTACTAGAGAGAATTTGTAAAATTATTACAATTTTCTGCATTGAGAAGTATATTTTTTAATTATTGAGAATAAATTTATAGCATCAGTATAATCCCTATAAACCACAAAGAAAATACTAATGAATTAGAAGACGTAACACCAATGATGCAAAAGTGCCAAGGCAAAATAAGACAGTTTTACTGTCAGTGAAATACATAAGAATTACTTTAAAATATAAAAGATCACTTGAATACTCCAATGTGCACATTTAAAAATATAACACTACCAACATTAATATTTAACACAATAACAGAACTTAAACTTAAATAAATATTGCCAAAATCCTCTACACAGTGGTTAGCAAGCTTATACTCCCAGTGGTAGCATTAGGTTTCTCCGTGTCATCTTTTCTAACGCAATTTGCACTGTGTGAAGAGATTTTCATTTTTGCTAACCCGACGAGAGTGATATGGCAGCCTACTGTGGATTTAATATACTTTTTATTGACTTTTTGTAATGCCTAACATCTTTTTAGATGTTTCTTTGCCTTTGTATTTCCTCTACTGTGAAATGTCTGGGTTCCCTGTCTCCCATCCCCACCAGAACCCAGAGGTATTATTTACATGGGTTCATTTTTTTAAATTCTCTTTGTAGAAATTCTCCACATATCTTGGGCAGTAATTCGTTGGCTTTTGTATACAGTAAGTATCCTCTTCCAATGTGATACGCTATTTTACTCTATCTATTGAGTCTTAGGAAGCACTAGTTTTTCATTGTAATATGATCAAATATATCTATCCTTGGCTGTACAATTATAGTTTTTACTACATTACCTAAGAAACCTTTTCCTAACTTAAGATGACAAGACTTCCCTGTATTTTATTCTAAGATTTTAACAGCTTTCCTTTTCATATTTAAGTCTTTAACATACTTGTAACTGATTTGCTACGTGGCAGTGCTGGGGACTGAACCCAGGGCCTAGCAGACATCAGGAAAGTGTTCTGACACTAAACTACATGCCCACCCCTGTACATAATTTTTTTTATACCTGATATGAAATACGTATAAAGTCTTTTCCATATATGCATATATGTTAGTTCCAGTATACCCCACTTCTAAAGTCTGCATGGTTACCTCTGAAATGTTGCAGATTTCTAGTCATTTGTGGAACTGGGTCTTCTAAACAATCAATTCTGACTTTTTATTCCATTTGTCTATCATTGAATTAATGTCAAGCTATCTTAATTATTATAACTTTGTACATCATTCATTCACTATCCTCTTTAAACTTCTCCTGGCTATTAAGCTTTTATTTTTTATATACACTTTGAACTGAAATATACTAATTTGAGGGGAATACAGACCTTTCCCAGACAGATTTATGATATTAAATTTTATATTTTATGAAAAACAATATACATTATTTCTATTTCTACCTCTGAGCTACACCTCCAGCCCTTTTTATTTTTTGTTTGGAAACAAGGTCTTGCTAGGTTGCTGAGAGGCTTGCTAAGCTGCTGAAGCTGTCCTTGAATTGGTGATCTTCCTGTCTCAGCTTTCCCTGTATTGGGATTACAAGCATGTACCCAATTATTATCTCTATTTAGATTTCCTTTGTTGTCTTTGATGTTCCTAAATTTTCTCCATCAAAATTAGTTTGCTATGCATGGTTGCTGAATTGTTTTGAGTCGATTTTGAACACTGAATCAGTTTTTCGTCCTTCCAATAAACTCTACTAGATTTTGGAATGTATGTATGCATGCATGTGTGTGTGAGAATGTATACACATGTATGTGTATTTTTCTTTCAGAACTTTTGTTTCAAAAATCATGAAGATTTTCTTTGGCCTAATCAGTAGCTGGTGTTGCTCTAAAATGATGGCAGGGGAATTCCCAATTGGTCCTGAGATTTGGCTATTTGAATTCCTATGAACAGAATAGCAAACGCCAGGTGACTGTCTAAAGGATTTATTAGGGGCACTTATGTACAGAGAGGGCAGCATTTGGGGCTAGCCATCAGAATTAGTGCTTTCTTATATCAAAACACATGTACACAAACGTTCATAACCATTTCATAGTAACTCCAAGCTAGAAATAATTCAAATGGCAGTCATCTATAAGATACTTCAGTAAAATGGGACAGTTAATAAATGGATGAAAACATGATGAATAAACCTTCTGCTTTCATGCAAAAAAAAAATAGTTTGCTTAGGTTTGAAACTAATTTCTATGTAACTTAAAATGTGGGGGGGATCTTTTTGAAAACTGCATTTTCTGTTTATTGCTGGGAAAAAGATTGCAGTAATTTTCAATATTCTGATCTCATATCCAGAAATTTACTAAGATTTTGCTATTATTTACTCAGTAAGTTGTCTTTTGGAGTATTGCATATACATATATAATATTTTCTGTAAATAATAATAACTTTGCACTTTTATCCTGCATTTCTGGGAGTTATCTGGAAGAGTTTCAAGGCTACATAGTCTATCATGTTTGCAGAGAAAAAGATACCTCTTGAGATTTCTTCACCTGTTATCATTATAACTATTTCTAACCAGAATGGGGGTAGAGTGTTAAGGGAAAGAGAAATGAACAAGGCTCTAGCTTCCTATTAGGTTATAAACCAATTAAAAAAATTGATGTGATTTTTTTTATCCTGCCTTATGTTAATACTTCTTTTGTCTTTTACCCACTTCTTTGGGGAAATAAGATGACATTTTATACAAGAATATGATTATAAATGTGCAAAGGTATTTATTAAGTTTTCCACTTTCATAAGAGAATGTTAATAATCCTGCAATCAGCATTGATTCAAAATACATGTCTCGACACACACACACACAGAAATACAGTGAAACCATACTTCACATCTCCGAGAAATGTATGTTCATTTCTTTGATATTTAATATCTATCAAAACTTTGGCATATACAAAGAGTCTTTATTAAGGAATCTGGCTGGAATTACAGAAATTATCAATTCCTTTATGGTTCCCATTCTTGTTATGTATGAGCATTACTCTAAAAAGTTTTTACATGGCAGATGCATAGATGTCCCCTCTCCAAGCAAAGGTATCAAGCTCTCTGGAACATACTAGACATGTTCAGTTTTAGAAAATATTTTTAAAAAAATATTATATTTTGCCATATTTGTGTACCTTTCCTAAAAATGTTCTAGAACAATGGGATATATATTTTTAAAGGGTCTGTAGTTGAGATGAGTTAATTATGTTTTAAAAACAGCGAATATCAAAGTTGAGTAAACACTGTGACAGATTTAGAAAAGGAAGTAAATGGATAATCATCTTGGAGGATAGTTTTAAACATTATATATTACTGAAAATTATTTAGAGAAACCATGACTCAAAATAAGAATAAAAAAAAGGGATGGGGGATATAGCTCAATAGTAGAGCTATAATAAGGCTTGTGGGTTATTTCATTTGTAAAGTTAAAAAACAAATACCTATATTGTAGTAAAAATTGAGACACAAAAACCCAGATAAATCTAGTAGAACTGAATAAATTGTCTTTCAGAATTTACAACAATAAGTGTAACCACAAAGTCTAGGAAAATAATATTCCTGCTCCATTTGTTTTGTGTATAACTTAAAAGCCATAATAAATCCTATAATGAAAGCAAAGTTAGATTATCTATAAATGAATTATCTATTTTTGTATATGGGACTTGGAAAACTACACATACAAATCTTCAGTTTTAGGATGGTAGAGCTAAACATACCTGGCCATGTAGCTCTCGGTGTATGTTTTTCTTTTGCTCATAAGCACACTTGAGGCAGAATTTCTTGCCAAACTAGGTGGTGTGGAATTCCGAGGCTTGATGTTAGCTCTACAAGAGATAAAGAGATAAAGTAATGAAAAAGTACTGAATATAAGCATTTACTTCTCAAATTACCTATTTGCATCATTAGAAAAACAGAGGCTGCAGAGACGTTCAAAAGATTTAACTCCAAATAATTATTTTAAATCTGAAAACAAGTAGTAGTTAATCCTAAGGATAAACCAAAGAATTTTGCATTTACTAACATTACCCTGCTGACACATAAAAACAATTAAAATCTTTTACATCTGCTTTACATGAAACTTGTAAGTTAATCACTCTGAAAGGCCTCAAGTTAAAAGTATAAATTTATGGATCCTTCAAGGCATAGATGTGTTGTTAAACGTCTATGAATAACTGTTAAATAATACAATTAAAAAGTTTTATTTTTATCCTAAGTATGTGAGATGTGGTTAAAAAAATCATTAACCACTTTAAAGGATAATGAGCGACTAAAATAAATAGGTTAATCTAATTTTCCCTTTAAAGATTTAATTTCACCAACTGCACAGCCTGAGCTATCTGCTAGCTATGAGGGACACTTCAATAGATCATCACTGAATTTCAGTTTTAACTTCAGGAATCAAAGGAAGCTTCAAAAGTTGAATGATGATATGACACTAAAGGTACAGGCTTTGGGAATCTAGATTCAAATCCCAACTGCTACTGACCAGCTTTGTGATAGGTCAACCTCTTTAAGTTCCCTCATTGATAAAATGCTCACTTATCTTAAGAAAGGTTATGAGACATAAGTAAATCTGAACATTTAGCACTGTGATGATGATACTACTATTACCACCAATACAATACAATACCAATACTACTCTTACAAGCTAACCTTTATATACTAGTACTTACTAGATACCAACACATTTCTAATTGTTTTGCATATAGGTAAGGATTAATTTTACAGATGAGGCAAATGAAACAAAAAGCCCTTGAGTAATTTGCCTAGCTAGTATGTTGCAAAGTCAGGATCCTGACATGCAGTAAAGCATTTGTTCCCTCTCCTTTAAAATTTTAGTCATTTTTTTTCATTTCACATATAAGCAATGTTGTATTATATGATCAGGTAGAATATTTTTACAATTCCTTGGGATGAGAAGTTCTTAACCTTTGGCTGAAATTCTTTCAGTTAAGACTTTCCTATAATTTTAAAAAACGACTTCCAAACTATATGTAGGTAATAGTTGACCTTTTTGCAAACACCCACTGTCTGGCAAATATGAAGAGGTACTAAACATCACTTAAAAATCTCAGAAGATATTATTTCCATTTTGAAGTTGAAGAAACTTTTTTTTTTAAGATGGAGTCTTGCTACGTTGCCTAAATTGATCTTGAACTTGTGGGTTCCTGTGATTCTCCTGCCTCAGTCTCTCAAGTATTACAGGTGCATACCACCAAGCCCAGCATGAAGAAAGTTGTGTTCAAAGAGATTATGTAAACTGAAAAACTACTATATGGCCCAATCAGCATTTGAATTTTAGCGGTTTGTATTACAAATTTCATATTCAATATTGCAATGCCATCATTCAGAATGGTTGCTTCAAGTAGTTACTCCTTCAACAAGCAAAGAATCATCTTGGTGTGTAGATGGGATGCCCTAGACTCTTCAAATGGTCTCTCTACATCCCCCATGAGGTTTATTATACTCTACTTTTATATAGCCCATCTAGGGATGTTGTAGAACTATTCAATCTCTAAAAATGTGATTGGCAAAGAATGGCAAATGAATACAGACACTTATTTTTCCTTTTCCTTTTTATAAACTCTATAATAGTCTTGTTAGAAATTCTATCACCTTTATGTGTCCAAGATATACAGATGATATAAACACACCCATGAACAAACATACATAATTTCACCATATTAATAATTTGTTTAAAATATTTACATTTAGAGAAAAATAATATCTTTTTCTAAAGTAACATCCTCTAAGAGGTATGTTCTGAATGTCAAGAATCATTATTAAGAGACTGGGAGCTGGATGTGGTGGTGCACACTTGTAATCCCAGTACTTGAGAGGCTGAGACAGGAGGGTCGCAAGTTTGTGGCCAGGAGGCTCAGAACTTAGTGAGACTCTGTTTCAAAATAAAAAATAAAATAGGTCTGTGGGTGTAGCTCAGAGGTAGAATGCGCCTGGATTCAATATTCAATCCCCAGTACCATAGAGGGAGAAAAACAACCTAGAGTGGAAGAAAACTATCCTGATCAGTGTTAAAACATGCTGCTCAGTCTCAGAGTCAAAACATTTTTCTTTCTTCTCAGAGTCTAAACAGTGTTACCCTTATTCTACATCTGCAATTTGCTTCCTATAATTCAAACAAATAATAAAAGGAGGTTTAAATCTCAGTTACTGCTATTCACTTTTTGATACCTGACTCAGGAGTAGACAAACTACTAGTAAGCAAATGGTTCAGGACACAGTCTTCTTTATAGGATCTATCACTACCTACCTAAAAATAACCCATCGCTGCTGCTAGTATCTTAAAGAATTTTCTGATTTTTATTTTATTGTATATCTAGTTAAATTTATTATTAACATTTCATGCATGAATACTATAATACATGCTGGTTTAAAAGTTGTTTAATATTTCTTCAAGTTTATTAAGTACATTATTAGGTCCTAATTTCATCATCATTAAAAAAAAAAAAAAAGCCTACACTTAGTGTTGAAGTCCAAATTAGTAAACCTTGAAGACTCATGTTGTAGAGTTTCAAAAATGACTGTCATTGCTACGTGCTCTTCTCGGTCAGCTAGGCCAGAATAGAGAGGGGTGCATCCAGCAGTATCATGTTCCTTTCTTGTTTTATATGGAGTCTGCAGCCATCTAATAACAGAAAGACTAGGAATTCTTTGACTTATTATTTTCTAAGATTGCTTTTTCTGGCTACAATGATACCTGCTTGTTCTTATGTAGTTTGTTATCTTATGTGATGCTTGTTCTTATGTAGTTTAATGTTCAAAAAGAATATTTATTTTTCTAGCTGGGCATGGT
>PVLC010017363.1:14146-33980 GCA_004027655.1 Graphiurus murinus
TAAAATGTTCAACAATAATAAAAATGTTTTAAATCCCCAAAGATTATTAAAACTTTTTGGCTTAAAATGATTATGCAAAGATTATTTAAGTATAAGAAGGTCAAAGTTACAGTATTCTATTATATAAATCCTTTACAAAAACATCTGAAAAAGATTAACCAAACTGAGTTACAAATACTTACTTGTAAATTGGTAATAACTCATGTCTTTTGAAGGCACTGTCTGATTTTGTATCACTGTCATACAACCTTTGCACATTTCTTCCAGTTCGAAGTGGAGGGCCTAACTTGTCCATCTTACTATCAAAATATATAAAGGTGTACCCATAAGGAGATTGCTACTGTTTCTTTATATAAAGAATTTTTTCTTAGAAAAAGACATTCTGATTTATCAGGAATCTACTCCTCTTCCTTAATTATTATCTGACTATCAGAGAAAGAACTAATAACAAAAATATTTCTCAGAGAGTTCATACAATGTCCATTATTAGACCTGGATATTCTAAGAATATAAGCTATCCTGCCAGTTTTGGTGAATATTCAAACAAAGGCCACATCCGTACACAGAAAGAAAATAGAATTAATCAGGAAAGACAACAACTACTTCAAACAAAATTTGTGAAGCGGGACATGAACTGTTGATTGTTATTCACAATAATATAAACTTCTAACAATATTACAATCCTTCTAATAAGGAATGAGTTTATATGTGAACTTCATACAGGGAAAAATAACAAGACATTATATATATATATGAAAAAACATGGATGGCAATTCTAAAAATCAAATGTAAAATGTTCAAGAAACATGCCATGTGAGAAAAAAAAAAAATTTAACCAAAAGTATACAGGATCGCCATCTAATGGACAGTAGTGTAAACTGCAAGTCTATAAGCTATTTGTTTTACATCAAGCAAACAATTGAATAAAATATACCACCAACCAACAATCAATTATCCATTTTTAGTAAGGAGCAGGGAAAATTAAATTAGGAAATTTAAAAAACCATCTCAAATGACTGCTGAATAATACAACGTTGCTTAATTTTAAAAGTACATTCTAGCTGGGGACGGTAGTGCACAATTATAATCCTAGTACTTGGGAGGCTGAGGCAGGATTGCAGGTTCACGGCCAATCTCAGCAACTTGGTGAAGCCCTCTGCAACTTAGTGAGCCTCTGTTTCAAAATAAAATAAAAGGGCTAGGAATGTAACTCAGAGGTAGAATGTCCCTGGGTTCAATATCCAGTACCAATCCCCCGATACACACACAAAAGTATATTCTATTTAAGACATGTTTGCCTATTCATTTTTTCACTCATCCACTAACTCAACAAACCTTGAGTACCTACTATGTATCTGACACTATTAATTTCTGGGGATACAGTAGCAAATAAGAAACAGGTGATGCTTGTTATAATGTAGTTTAATGTTCAAAAAGAATATTTATTTTTCTAGCCTGGCATGGTGGTACACGCTTGTAATCCTAGTACTTGGGAGGCTGAAACCAGAGGATTCGGGTTTGTGGCTGCCTCAGGTATTTAGTGAGGCCCTCCTCAACTTATTGAGACCCTGTTTCAAAATAAAGAATAAAAAATAGGGGGGTGGGGTGTAGCTCGGAGGTAGAATGCCCCTGAGTTCAACCCCCAGTACCTCAAAAAAAAAAAAAAAAGTAGGACCGGGGGTGTAGCTCAGAGGTAGAATGCTCCTGTTCAATCCCCAGTACCGAGAAAAAAAAAAAAAAAAAAAGAGTATTTATTTTTCTAGATGATTAGGGTCCTTGAGAAGGAATACATTACATTCGTTTTTTATGTTCTTTCAGTAGCCTCTTCATAATGTGTGTTTCGTTGTAAAAATTGATATTAATATTATAAAGGTGGTGGTATTTACATTCATAATTAAAGTTTTAAAACTGCCTTTACTATAAATATATATCAAGCACAATCTTAAATGTTTGAGATTAACATTTGTTCTTTTTTTAATGTGTGAGAGTATTAGGTGATTCAACTGTTTGGAATTCTAACCATATTTTTCTTTAAATCATGAAACAATTATCAAGGCATTATTGTTTCAAACAGTAGTTATTTTACTCTAAAAAGTAATCTGTAGTCTGTGAAGAAGAAATAAAAGATCTTTCTTTCTTAGAAAGTCATCAAAATTAAAACTTAGAATATTTTTGCCTAGTATGCATAAAGCCCGGTGTTCAATGTCCAGCACAGAAAAAAAAAAAAAGAAAACTTTAATCTACATTTAAAAACAGTTCTAGAATAAGACTTGCAGAGGAGATATGCAGAATCTAATAAAAATCTAGTAGATATAGAAACAGTCTATAAAGTATACATTAAAGCATATGTATATATATATATATATATATATATATATATATATTACATACTATCGCCACTATTTTTCAGATCATTGAAACCTAACTGAAAGGCAGGTTACATTACTTTATAAAATTCAACTCAATTTATATGTAAGCGTATATGTGTAATATACATACACATACTGTTTTGTAGACTGATAGTTAATGTTATTCTTGGGCTAAAATCTGCCAACTATTAGGCTATACATCAAAATCAAAACTGATACATGTCAATAATGATCAAGATTTCACAGAATTCTTTTGTAGGGTTTAAAATATTCATAGCCTAATGAACTGTCTTGCAGTACTGGGGATTGAACCTAAGACTTCAAGCATACTAAACAAGTGCTTTACCCCTCAACTACATCTGGCTTAAATTATTTTGAGCCAGGATCTCATTAAGTTCCCCAGGCTGACTTTGAACTTGGGATCCTCCTGCCTCAACCTTCTAAGTAGCTAGAATTATAGGCATGCACCGCCTCACTCAGCACAGCCTAATGAATATTTTATGAAGTATTTGGCAATGATATGAATATATTTCTGATTTGAAGTAAACTTTAATTTAGAAAAAGCTCTAGTTTACTATGACATCAAGAATTAATTCCCTTAGGAAAATAAGTCACTCATTCTGGTTTACTAAGTATCTTGTAAAACTACAACAATCATAGTAGATTAAGATATAATAAAAAGATTTTTGAAATCTCATTGATGAAAAAATTTACCAAATGGCTTTGAAGCGTTCAGAGTTTGGAAACATGTAAGACATCTATTTTTGATCCTAACTCCATCAATCTATAACAAATAATTTAGGATCTCAATTCCATGGCAAAGTGAGCTCTTTAATACAATACCTTCAATCATTTTTATCCACATAAGAAGCCAAGCTCTACAATTCTCAGTTGATTTATGAATTTCTAGATCAGTAGCAAAGTTCATAAAAATCTAAATGAGGCTCTGCATATATTCAATTCACACATATATTAAAAAAAGCTCATGAGAAAAGCATGTTTCCAGTCATAAAAATACTATAAGTATTTATTTCTTACTATTTTTAATATAATAAAATAAGAGAAACCAAATTTAATGTTTTTATTACAATATATTTCTTACATGTGCTCTGTGGCTCTAATTTTACCCTATCTATTATAATCTCCAAAGTAAACTTATGTTTTTAATCATAACAAATAAATCTCTGAAAAGTGATATTTTAGCTACTGAAAAGTATTAGTTGAGATATATGTTTAGATTAGTACTTAACCATAAAAAAGCAGTTCTCAAAGCACAACTGTATAAATGCTGTGATGTAATTCAAATGTGCCAGTATCTATTTAAAAGCTCAGTGTTTCATTATGCTTTCTAAAATTTCTAGGATCAACGAAAATGATCTTTTACAATTGGAGTGTATTTTAATAGCTTTTTAAATTAAAAAAAAAGTCTTTTAAATTTGACAAGCTGACCAATATGTTGTCTAGAACTGTTTTTTCTTTTCTTTCTTTTTTTTTTTTTTTTGGTATTGGGATTGAACTCAGAGGCATTCTACCTCTGAGCTACAACCTCAACCCCATTTTAATTTTATTTTGAGACAGGATCTTGCTAAGTTGCTGAGGCAGACCTCAAACCTGCAATACTCCTGTCTCAGCCTTCCAAGTTGTCTAGAATTTAATTACAAAATGAGCATTTTTTCAAGTGCAAACATTATTTTTTCTGTCATGATTCCAATATATGCTAACTATTATAGATCCCTAGTATCTGTAATATTAAAGTCAATCACATTAAAGATTATTTATACCAGACATTAAACAATCACAAGACACTGAAGTGATGTCATTTACTAATCTCAGCAGATATTCAATTTCTTGAAAGGTGCAGCTGTCTTAACCAGATGTCTTAATTCCATCTTCACTCAATCCTGAATCAACTGTATAAATGGAAAAAATGGTTGCTAAACAAATGAAGTAATTCTTCTACTTCCAGCAGGACCACAATGCTATGATATGTCACAGGTGTGCTGTGCAGATGAGGGATTTAATTTATTAATTCATTATTTTTCACTAAAAATTTATTATACACCTATATGGCAGGCTTTCTGCTAGGTTTTGTAGTACATCTTTCATATTGCAGTCTCTCATGGAGCTTAAAATCTAATATAAGAAGCAAAGAAATAATTCATTACCTCAATAGTTCCAAAACAGAAGTGAATGGTATCTGCCACTAAAAGAACAGTTGCTGATAGTTTTAATTTAATATAGTAATATAGTAAAGTTCTACTTAAAATAGTGAATACATTGGGCCAGAAGCAAACACTGTTGATCTCTTTCTAGCTGTTGGAAACCCTCCTTTAGTATGTAAGGATTTTATACAGAATGAACAATCAAAAGGAACAGATATGATTGACAGTTTAATGAGATGTGGAAAAAATAAAATTGTTCATCTTCATGGTATTATAAACAGTGCACAACTTACAAAGGTATTATGCTCAAAACCTCTGCTTATTAGTAAAATCATATTTCCCCTTGCAGATCATCTAAATGTTGGTTATATTTTCTTAGATAAGTTGTCATGGTCTAAGCAGAAATGTTGTCAGAATGTTGTCAAAAAGAAAGATATATTCAAAGTTACATACCTATTTAGAGGCACAGTAGAATGAAGAAGCCTAGCTTTCTAACTTCAAGATCAACACCCCTTTTTATAATACCAGCTAGCTGCAGATGTCCTACTTAAAAATAATGTGTCAGTACAACTAATAAAATCACCAATATGAAGTACTGAAAAATACTGCTTTCAATTCACAGTTAACTAAACAAATATAAATAAAACTATAAACACCATTACAAACATGTAAGTACCATAAAAGCTAATTCTTTCTGCTATGGTAAAAACACTTCATGGAATTCTTTGCTAGTCTATACTTAACAAACCAATGAGTCAACTCAGGAGATAAGAAAAAAAAATCATTAATTTTTTATCACTAAAAGATGAGATTCTTCTATTTTTCTTTAACTACCTCTCCTACTTTTAATTTTCTTTCTTTCTTTTTATTTTTTAAATAGTCTGCACCTTCTTTTTGGAAGTACAACAATAAGAAACCGCCCCCCTTCAAAAAAAAAAAAACATAAATTCATCAGATCTTGTTAAGTTGATTTTTTTTTTCTTTTCCTACAATGAGAATTACATTAAATTCCTTTCAGGTTTTACATTTTGTATGTGGTGTAAATAGGAAAGCAAAAAGCAGTTCATCTCACTTGACAAATATCCTTGTATCTATTTCCTACATGAAAACCAAAATGAATGTGAACTACAGATAACCTATATTTGAAAACAATGGGGGGGGGGCTACACTTCCTCAACAGACTGCATCAGTATCTGTAAAGAAAGATATATAAGCCTCCATTCTAATGGTCTTGTGGCAATGGCCTAATTTTCTGATTTATTAAAATGGAAATGAAAATGAATTTATGAAAACAGATGGCTTTATATTAAAGTCTCTAGTGTTACCAATAAGTTTTTCCATATTAGATGGATGAAAGTTCAACTTAAAGAGTTCAGGCTATTTCATTAAAACCCATTTACATAAAATTGTTAAAGGACAAAGTATAAAAAAGCATTAAATAAAAGAAAAAATCTCTCATTATTTATACTTCAACATATTTTGCCTTTTTTGTCTGCAGATATATTTTTAGTTTCCATTATGTCATACTACACATTGAGTTTTGTATCCTATATTTTTCTCTGGTTATAATAGAATCATGTAATTAAGATTACCTTTATTTTTATGATTATAAAATATCCCTTTATAGATTTTCATAATTTAATATTCAAAGCTAGACATTTAGGTGCTGTTATTTTATTTTTACTTCATAATAAAAAAACATGTGAAAGAGCCCAAGGTTTAGAGTCAAATAAAACTCAATTTTTATATTGCTTCTGCATAGCTGTGTAGTTTTGAACACATTATTTTGCTTCTCTGATTCTATTATTCTATGGGTGTGGAGCAGTTTTAATGAAAATATACACAAAATGTCTAGTTAGTGCCTGGCAGACAGTGCTTAATAAATTATAATTTTCTTTTTTTTTTTTGGTACCAGAGATGGAACCCAGGGATATTCTACCTCCAAGCTACACGTCCAGCCTCTCTTTTGAAACATGGTCTTCATTAAGTAGTGGAGAGCCCCACTAAGAAACTAAGACTGGCTACCAACCTGTGATCCTTCTGTCTCAGCCTCCCAAGTACTGTGATTACAAACATGCGCCACCATACCCAGCAGAATAAATTATAATTTTTTATAAAAATATTCTATATTTCAAATTATTTTCTTAGACTCGATTCTCAAAAGTAAAATCATTCAAAAAATATGAATACTCTTGTAAGGCTTGAAATATGAAAGGCTCTTGATAACTGCTACATATTATCTTCCTAAATGGGTATACTAATTTAGATTCTCAACAGCAATGAGTATATTCTTGATCAACAAAACACACCAAGATATTTTGTATGCCATCACTTTGTTTTTTTGTTGTTAGTTTTGTTTTTGTTTTTGTTTTGTTTTGTTTGCGGTACTGGGGATTGAACTCAGAGGCATTCTACCTTCAAGCTACACCCCAGCCCTATTTTTTACTCTTTATTTTGAAACCAGGTCTCACTAAGTTGCGGAATGCCTCACTAGGTAGCTGAGGCTGGTCGCGAACTCGGATCCTCAGGTCTCAGCCTCCCGAATGCTGGGATTACAAGCGTGCACCACCATGCCCGATTGTATGCATCACTTTGAATCTCACTATGATGTATAACTACAACGCACCAATTGAAAAATTTTAAAAGAAGATATTTCCTAATAAACAAATTTAGAACAATGGACTTAGAAATAAAAGTAAGCTTAATGGAAAAACCAATTATCACAAACAATAAAACTTTAATTTCATTAAAATATATACCAGTGATAAATTATCCAGTGTAGACTTACCCTGCCTGAGGGGCTGCTATCACTTTATGGGAAGGAGACAAGGACTGAAGTTTGTTTCCCAAAGGGCTGCTAACTGAAGACACTTTACCTGAAGGCATACCTTATGATAAAAAAATACAACAGCTTTAAGAATACTCTGAAAAGGAAAATTTATAAAAACAATGCACCTGAGAAGGAAAACAACGTTTTAGTAATGTTCATTATGACTATGCATCAATTATAAATAAAAAATTTAAAAGAATGATATTTTAAAAATGGTATTGCTAGGAACAACATATGCATTGCTAATATCTAACTTAAAATTTACATGTTAAAAAAAGGTACACATTAGTGGTCAAGTATCTTCTTAAACCATTAAATTTTTCTCTATTAGGAATAATTGTCAAATTCAAAAAGGTAGAAGGAACTAAGGAAGAAATGAGGCAAAATTCCTGTGGTCAAAGAAACAAGAAGAGAACTGGTTGATTATTCTGAACAAATGATATACCAGTAACATCATCAAGCAAAACATCTAAAGTAGAAACTATTGAAAGTTGCTTCATTTTTATCCAGAAATAATTACTAATGCACTTTTCTTTATAATTATCAATCTATTTTAGTAATTCAGAGTAGACCATTATCTTCATTTCTTTCTCTAACATATTTTTTTAAGTTATTTCATGGATCTCATTACCTACAACACTTTTGCTAGTGCCACTGGGTTGTGGTAATCGTGAAGATCCAGATGACATGGTTCCAGGAGAATTTGACTTTTTAAGTGCAGGAGGCTTGTACTAAAACAATAAAAATAAAATATTTTATCAACATTATTTTTTATTATGATTATAAACTGGTAATTCAAAAGCCCACATTCCCCTGTAAAATTTTAGTTAAAAAAAAAAAAAAAAGAAAAGAAAAACAGAGCTATGGAGATAGATGGTGGTTATGGTTATATAACATTATGAATGTATTTAATAGCACTGATTGCACACTTATAAATGGTGAAGGTGTAACTAAGTTATTTATATTTATAAGGAATTGTTACTGAAATTGGAGGTTTATTTCTGATTAAATAGTTGAATGGTCTATTTGGACTAATCCTGTAATCAAAAATTAAAAATGTCCAAGAAAGTACAAAAAACTATAGAACAAGCTGTATATAAAAAATCATTTTAAAGCATTGACTGTTTCTGGGTGTGGTGATACACATTACTATGTAATTCCAGTACTTATGAGGCTGAGACAGGAGGATTGCAGATTCAAAGCCAGCCTCAGCAACTTAATAAAACCCTCAGCAACTTAGTGAGACTTATTTCCAAATAAAAATAAAAATAGGCTGAGGGTGTAGCTTGGAGGTAGAATGCCTCTGGGTTTAACCTCTAGCAGTGCCACAAAAAAAAAAAAAAGACTGTCAGATTAGAAAAATAGAAATTGCTAGGTGAATCCAAATTGCGATTATAATAAATTCCTAGTCATCACTATCAATCACATGAACTCTCTGTAGAAATTAGACTGGTCAAGCAAACTAACACCAATAATTTAGTTTGAAATGTTTTCAGACTAATAGTATTTCTAGATCCGTGAAAGGAACAAACTTCTCTGGGAAAAGGCACCTCATATGAACAATTATTATAAATAAGTTTTTAAAGTAACAACCAGCAAACAGTCAATTATACCCATGGACATAAGTACATACCATAAATATAAGTATATACTATGGACATAAATACATACCATGAATGAGGGATCATTTGGACCATATCTATCAAGGCTATCTGATACTACAATTATCAGACACAAGACACATTTAAAGAAATAAAAGACAAATCTGAAAATATTAACAGGGAACTAAAAACAATAAAAGGTAGGAAACTAGAAAAACAACTAATTTGAAAAACTAAAAATATAATGACAATTACAAACCTAGTGGTGGAGAGGTGAAGTGGTTACATAACCCTCCTACAGATAACAACTACACAGGATTAAAAATCAAAAACTTAACAAAACAAAACAAAAAATTCTGAGAGACCAGAAACCATGGAAGACCTGAAACTGTCCTCTGGGTTTAAGTACCTATGATACCCCTTCCCCTAAAAAGAGAATTAACAAAAGAAATCACAGTTCACAGAAGAAGATAAAAGATTCCAGGTTGACATATTATTTATAATGTCCAGTTTTCAATGAAACATTACTAGCAAATAAACAGGAAAGTATGGCCCCCATTCAACAAAAATGACAGTCAACAAAAATTAACTCCACATGGGCCCAGGTGTTAGATTAAACAATCAAGGACTTAAAAATAGTACTAACTCTGTTCAAAATGCTTATATACACAAAAATATGGTAACAGTGAATGAACAGATAGGGTATCTCAACAGAGAAGGGAAGGCAAATATAGGCATTTTCAGACAACCATAAACACTCCTGATTCAAAAGACCTCTTTAGACTGACAGGGAATGAAAAAAAGGATGACAACTAAGATTTACAAGAAAGAATGAAGATGTCTGGGAATAATAAGTATATAAATAAATATAGAACACAAAGTACACACATACATAAAAACGTGTATATATGTATGTATATTCTTAGAGATTTTTCTTCTCATTTCTTTAAAAGCAGATGACTTTTAAAGTGATAAGTATGATACTATGTATTAATAACATCAAGAGCACCAATAGGTTTATAATGTCTATATATTTATATATCTATAATAGCACTGAGAGGTAAATGGAAATATCCAAGATGGGAATAAATTAAAATATGTTTTGTTATTCTTAGAGCAATCATTTTAAAAAATTCAAAGCTAGAAAGCTAATAGGAAAAAAATGTCTTTTATTAAGACTTCAGACAAAGTGACAGAACAAAACAAGTATGTAAATTACAAAAATTAAGAAAGCAGTATGGCAGACCCCTAAATATAATCTATCAGGAATCATTACATTAAAGGTAGACATCTAGCTGGGCGTGGTGGCACACGCTTGTAATCCCAGCATTTGGGAGGCTGAGACTGGAGGATCTGGGTTCGAGGCCAGCCTCAGCTACCTAGTGAGGCACTCCACAACTTAGTGAGACCCTGTTTCAAAATAAAGAATAAATAATAGGGCTGGGGGTATAGCTCAGAGGTAGAACGCCCCTGAGTTCAATCCCCAGTACCGCAAAATAAATAAATAAATAAATAAATAAATAAATAAATAAAAATAAAGGTAGACATCTAAACACTTCAACCACTAAGTTGCATTTGCCAAATTGAATTGAAAAAACAAAAACGAGAACCAAAACACCTTATTAAGCTACCCCAAAATACTTTAGGTTAAAGAAAAGAAAATAATTGAGCATAATTAAGTTGAAATGGCTATGTTCTGATCAGATGAAATACATTTCAACAAAAGAAATGTTGCCACAGATATATCCAACAACTGCAGAATGCACATTCTTTCCCTAGATGCCATGTAACATCCACCAAACCAACACTATATGCTAGTCAGTAAGACAAATCTAAGTAGGATGAAATCTTGTCAAGTATGTTCTTAGACTACAACAAAATTGAACATGAAAAAATACAACAAAAATGTCCCAATTCTCCTAATTAAATTCATATTGAAATAAACTATGAGTAACAGAAAAATTACAAATTGGAATATATTTTAAGCTGAATATATTAAAATTTGTAAGGATCAATTAGAGTAATGCCGAAACAATGAAATCAAAAGCTCGTTTCTTTGAAAAGATGTAATAAAATTCATGTGTCTAGCTCACAGGTTCCCAAAGTGGACAATACCATCCTCAGGAGTGTTGGAACAAACTACAGATAAATAAAAGAACACAAATTTATCATTACATCTTTCTGTTTACTCTCTTAGAGAAGGTAGATTTTCAGGGAGGAAATGAGTAATTTGTTTTTTTTAAAGAGCGTAGTAAATTAAGTTTGGGAACCTCTGATAGCTAGACTAGTAGAGGAGGAAATTAAAAGGAAAAACAACAACAAAAAAATCCAAATATATCACAGAGAAAAGAGAAAAAAAATGCCAATATCAGGAATGAAAAAGAGGTTATCAATATAAATTCTATACACATTAAAAGGATAATAATTTTAGGTAAATAAACTCAAATATAGATGAAAAGAGACAAATTACTTTAAAAATGAAAGCTGCCAAACTAATACCAAGAAGAAATACAAGTAAAGAGCCTTATAGCTAAGAAAGAGATAGATGTAAGCAAAGAGTGGTAATGCATGCCTGCAATCTCAGTACCTGAGAAGCTGAGACAGGAAGATCCCAGGTTTGAGGCCAGCTTCAGAAACTTACCCAGGCCCTCCTTAGCTTAATAAAACTGTTTCAAAATAAAAAGTAAAATAGGGCTGGAGAATAGCTCAGAGGTAGAACTCTCCGGGATTCAGTCCCTATTATCACAAAAAAGAAAAAAAAAAAAGAAATATATGTGGCAATCAAAGCCCCCAGAAAATAAAACTACATGCCTATAAGGCTTCACTAATGGATTCTTGCAGAAAGTATAAGAAATAATATAGTACTACAAAAACTTTTGAGAAACCCATAAACCCATGATGAAGTCAGTGTTACTCTAATACCAATTTCAGGGAAACAGTAGACTTATGTTTACAATTTTTTTTTTTTTTTTGGTGGTGCTGAAGATTGAGCCCAGGGGCATTCTACCATGAGCTACACCCCTAGCTTTATTGTTTTATTTATATATATATTACAAGATATGTATATATATATATATGTTAAACAATATATATATTTGAAACAGGGTGTCACTAAGTTGCTAAGGGCCTTGCTAAATTGCTAGGGCTGACCTCAAACCTGTGATCCTCCTGTCTCAGCCTCCCAAGTACTGAGATTACAGGTGTGCACTACCATATCAGGCACAAAAATTCTTAACAAAATTTACCATATCAAATTCAAAAAATATAAAAAGAATAATAATGCTTAACTAATTAGAAGTTACTCATGGAATGCAAAATTGGTTTTACATCCGAAAATCAGTGCAATTTATCATATTAATAACAAAGAAGAAAAATTATTGAGATTTTAATAAAGAACAACAATCTACAAAATTCAGAATCCATTTGCAGTTCAAAAAAAGAAAGAAAGAACCTAAGAACTTCAGTAAACAGAAGAGAACTTTCTCAGGCTGAATTCAATCAGGGATGAAAATCTATAGATAACATCAGACTGAATGGTAAAAAGTGAATACTTCTAATGACAGGATCAGAGCAAGGATGTCCACTCTCAACACTTCTATTCAACAATGGGCTGAAAGTCCTAGCCAGTGCAACTGCTATAGTTGGAACTGGAATGCCCCCCATGCCCATGTGCTAAAGGCTAGGTTGCCAGCCAGTGGCTCTATTGGGAGGTGATGAAACTCTTAAGAAGTGAGACCTTGTAGAACATTTTAGGTCACTGGGGCCATGTCCTCAAAGAGCATTGTGGCACTCTTGTCTTTTTTCTTTTGCACCTGGCCATAACCATGAAATGAACAAATCTCCTCTACTACATATTCCAGTAATGAAGCAGTATGACACCACTGGCCCAAAGCAAAGGGGCCATTTGCTCATAGAATGAAACCTTCAAAACTGTGAGCCAAAATAAACCTTTCCTCTTTTTAAGCTGATTATCTCAGGTATTTCTTATAGTAACAGAAGGCTAAAACAGCAATAAATCACACACACACACACACACACACACACACAGACACACACACACACACACGAAGGCATACAGATTAGAGGAAGTAAAGCTGTCTTTATTTACTGTGACATGATAGTGTACACAGAACAAAATCCTAAGAAATATATGAGAAGGCTATTATAATTAAAAGCAAATTTAGCAAGGTAGCACAATACAAGGTCATATATAAAAATCCACAATACTTCTGCTGTAGCAACAAATGAAAAATAAAGTAAAATTCCATTTACAAGATCATCTCAAAAAATGATATATTCAGGGAAAAACATAACAAAATATGTGCATGATCTATATATTGAAAACTAAAAACACTGTTGAACTAAGGAAAATCTAAATAAGCAGAAAATGTTAAGTTCATAAAGTGGACAACTCAATATTGTGAAGGTGTCAATTTTCCCCAAATTGATTTACAGGCTTAATATAATCTCAATCAAACACTTGCAGTCTTTTTTTAAAATAATTGTAAAATTTACAAATAAAGGTAAACAACCTAGAATGGCCAAACCAATTTTTAAAAAGAAAAAGAAATAAGAGAATTGCGATTGGTTCTCAAAATTATTAAGGCACTGTATTTAATATATTGCTGGTATGATATTGATTAAAAAATAGGCATATAAATCAATGAAACAACAGTTTGCCCTGAAATAACCACCTCCTATCCCTGACATACACACATATTCAATTGATTTTCAACTGAAGTGCCTAGACCATTTATTGGGGAAAGGCTAGTCTTTAAAAAAAAAAAAAAAGTTTTTTTTGTGGTACTGGGGAATGAACCCAGGGCCTTGCACATGCTAGGCAAGGACTTTATTACTGAGCTATATCCTCAGCCCTTTTTTTCTTTTGAAACAGGGTCTTGCCAAATTACCCACAATGGCCTCAAATATGCAATCCTTGTGCCTCTGCCTCCTGAGTATGGGATTACAAGTTGTGACACCATGCCAGTTTAAGAAAAGACGTTGTCCTCGATGATGGTGATGATGATGATGATGATATGGGATATGGTCTACTTCTAATAATGTTTTAAAATTTCAGGACAAGGACTCTCTCAAAGAGGCCCCTGCTGTATTGGGAGATCTTTTAACATAAAATATTATTCATAAATAACAACAGACTTGATTATTTACTATTGACTAAATTACAACATTTAAAAAATACTGTTACAGCTGGGTGCAGTGGGCTTCTTGAAAGAATCCTTTAAGCCCAGGAATTCAAGGAAAAACAACAGAAACAACAGAGCTCCCTCTCTCATCAGAGAAAAAAAATTGTTTACACATGAAAGCTTTGTGGATAATGAAATTGGCCTAAAAGTCTAAATTAACAATGTTTTCTGTAATAGTATGCTTAAAGAAAAATAACTACTATAAAAATTAATTTATCATGACAAAATCTTATATGTTATATTGTTTATGGTTCTCTAAGAGCTTTCACATACATTGTTCCATTGCTTCTCACAGCCATCAAGTAGGTGTATTTTTACTTCATGGATAAAGATAAAGGCTTACATACATGACATGTTATTTGTCTACAAGTTCCAAAGCTACAATTAGAGTCTGAATTCAAGTTTCCCTTCCCTCATGTATACTACTCATATGGAACCAGAAAATGTTTGTGATTTTCAAACTTTGACTCTTGTTATCATTAATTCAGTTTTCTATCCCTTCTGGGTTTCCTCTGAATTTGGTTCATCTACAATTAGTTCATTTTCTTGCTTTATTACTATTCAAGTAAGTTTATTTTCAAGTCCCTACTAACTCAGGTGCTTTTCAAATGAATTAATTTAAATAGTTTTTCTCAATTAGCCACTTAAATTTCTTACTAAATCCCTTAGGCTCGTATACTTTAGCAGTTGAAACTATAATGTACTACAATGCGTAAACATAAAAACTATGAACTTCAAGGTACCACTTTCTCACTGATTTGTAGAAATGAGTAAAGTTGAGCATTTCACCTGTGTCCGAGAAGTTGGTTTTCCTTTGGTTTCAGTAGAAAATTTCCCTTTATTACTAATACGTGCTGCTTGTTCTTTACAAAAATTTATATGTCTATCTGCTGCATTTTCATTGAATCTTCTCTGGCAATACGGACACTGAATATAATCTACAACATACAAAAACAAAAACAGATTAATAACATAAATATGATATAATCATTGGTTTTTATGAATTTAAGATATATAAAGACATAACATCTAATGAGCAAAAATTTCCCTCTCCATATAAGATCTAGCCTGACTAATCTCACAACCTTGGTAAAGACTTAAAAGAAAAAGTCTAATAAATTTTCTCTTAACTTTGAATCAAATTTGAAAAAAAAAAAAGATAAATCTTCAATACAAAAGAATGAATTAGAAGTATAATTTCTTTTTACTTTAAAATACCATATGCCGTCATCCTGGATATAACATTTTATATGAGAGGCTAGTTAATAGTAACAACATATCAAAATAAAACTTAAAATATGGGCTCATCTGTAAAATCATTTCAACTAGAGAAAACCATCAAGAAGCAGTTTTAATTCAACAATTTACTTCTCTTAGAGGTCTTAATAGTTTGAAGAAGTGATAAAAACTCCATTGACGTAATTCAAATTTAAGAGACAGAAAACATTTACAAGATAAAATATTCTCTTTAAATATAACTACTATAATTTATTTTTATAAAAATCGAATCTCCAGGCAGGCATGGTGGCCTATTCTTGTAATCCCAGTACTTGGGAGGCTGAACACGAGGCTAGCAGGTTCACAGCCAGCCTTAGCTACTTAGTGAGGCCCTCTCCAACTCAGTGAGATCTTGATTCAAAATAAAGATTAAAAAATAGAAAAATAGGGCTGGGAGTGTAGCTCAGAGGTAGAATGTTTGTGTGTTAAATCCCCAGTACCACCAAAAAAATAAATAAATAAAAAAAAAGAAGAATCTCAAAGTTAACACAAAACCAAATCTTATAGCATTAAAAAAAGATCTCAACTACATAAGACACTAGGAATAAATAAAAATTGTGTCAAAAGAATCTCCATTTATTTCAACAGGTTAGCTTTTGGGTAGGAAATTTTAGAATTTACACTTATCCAAAGCTCAGGAATTTGTCTGTTTAGTAGTGGAGTGGGTCTAAAACCTCTTAATAACAAAGAAACTGTTTTTGCCAAGCTCAAAAGATTAAAATATTTCTAAACACCAAATTATCCTGAGGAATCAATACTCACTTGTATATATTAAAAACAACAACAACAAAAAAAACAAAAAATGTAGCCCAGGTAGACTAACATAATACTAAATGCTTCCAAAGCAGAGAAATCAATTTCATGGGGAAAATAAAGAGAATCAGAAGAGATTCAAGCCCAGTAGGAACATCCCAGAAACACTCACAGAATTAGAGTTAATTACTAATTTTCTTAATAGGGGTTGACAAACTATAGCCTGTGAGGTAAATTAAGTGTGCGTGTTGGCTGTTTCTGTAAATAAAATTTCATTGGAACATGGCTATGCCCATTCATTTACACAGTATCTATGGTTTATTGCAACAATGAAAGAGTTGAATAGTTCCAACAAGGACCTTATTGACATGCAAAGCCTAAAATATTTATTTACTATCTGGCTTTTTAATGAAAGTACTACTCACTTAATTTTAATGTGGCTAATTTGTTACATCAAAAAGCATCTACAGGCTATTCTAATAACTAATGACAAAGTCTTAATTATGCTGTTTTAAGTCTATCAGTACCTCAATATCTCATATGGGTTTGTCAGAATCTTGCTTTACTTTTGGTAACAATGAACAGTGCAACTTTTTAGTGGTCTAACGAAGAAAATACAACAACACATTAACTGAAAGCATAATTTAGTTGTAGTTTCCCCTACAAAAACTGGATATTTTACAAATAATACTATGACTTCTTTGCTTCCTAGATGAGAAGATACCAAAGAACCAGGCAACAAAACTATCTGTATTCTACTGAATTACTGTTATTTCAACCCATATTGAACATGATTAAATAATTTCCTAGAATATTAATATTTAATAGTTACTATACAATTTTTTAAAATTATATAGTGCTTGACAGGAGTGGTGCCACACTCCTGGGCCTATAATCCCAATATTTGGGAGGCCGAGACAGGAGGATTGCAGGTTCAAGGTCAACCTCAGCAACTGAGTGAGACCCTATTTCAAAATAAACAATAAAAAGAGCAAGGGGTAGAGCTCAGAGGTAGAATGCCTCTATGTTCAACCTCTAGTATAAGTCCCAAGAAAATCATATAATAAAAAAGTACTGTGTACTATACACACAAAAAAGATAATGCATTTCTATGCTCTACACTGCTATATCTTTAAAAATCCTAGATGCCTGGATTATTACTATTACTTTACAGAAAAGCTTTTAAAGATTATCCTTCATTAGGTTCCATTATGATAAAATGATTTTTATAATAACTTAAAATGTATAAAAATCCAATTATAATTTTCTGTCCGTATGAAGTTTTCTATCAATAATATTCCATATACCAGGATCATAAGAAGGTGGAGGAGGAGGAGGAAGTTTGCCACCCTCTTTAAGTGCTTGATCAAGGCCTTTAGCTGCTCTTATGGTAGCGATGAATTCTTCATGTTTTCTTCTCCAATTAGATGGTTTCTTTGGTGGTTCTGGCTATAAATAAAGAAAACTCAGTATCAAAACATTTTTGTAGTAACCTAAATAAAATTTGATGTAATGCCATATCATTTTAAATATTCTAACAGGAATCTTTAAATGATCTCCTTCCCAGAATAAAATAATTAAAACAAACTATGTAACTGAATTGTATGCAACTTTTAAAATTTAATTCTAATTGTGACAGACACTGCTAAGATACCTTATCATATCCACTTATGCTCCTACTTAAGAGTACATTAGTTTTCCCATAATCTTTCCAATGAGTTACCATACTTTGGGGTTTTTAACTGATTAAAGAGGTGAAACATAATTCTAATGTGGATTTATTAGATTTTCTCTTGCAATGAGTGAAACTGAGTATCTTTTCCTTTCATTGAGAACCACTGTATAGATAATTTTGGAATGTTTTATATTCCTGGTCTTGTTTATTTGTTAGGTTGTTGGCCTATTTGTAACAATTTCTAGTTATTTTTTAAAGGAGATTATTCCCTCTCTCCCCCCAACAGCTTGACTATCTTTTGACCTTGCCTATGTAGAATTATTGAGATGCAGAATTAGTTTTTGTTTTTGTTTTTTTCACTAGAGACTGAACTCAGGGGCATTCTATGTCTAAGCTATACCCCCACACTTTTTTTTTTTTTAACAGGGGCTCACTAAATTGCTGAGCTTGGCCTCAAACCTGCAGTTCTCTTGTATCAGCCTCTCCGATACTGGGATTGCAGAATATTTTTGAAACGCAGCATTTTTTTTAATGTATTTTAATTTACTGATCTTTTCTTTCATGGTCTCTGGATTTGCAGTCAAAATTAGTTAGGCTCAACTTCATATAAAGGTAAAATAAAATTTTCCCCATGTTTACTTTTATAACTCTCATGGTTTAATTTTTAAGAATTTAAATATTTCATTCATTTGTAATTATTCTGGTATGTGGTATGACATATAGATTCAAATTTATTTTTTGTTTTTTTAATATGGCCCTGCGGTTGTCCCATCATCCTTTAACTTCCCCCATGAAACTGTAATAACACATTAATCATACACTAAACCATTTCAGATTTGGGCCTATTTCTGAACTTTCTGATCCATTTATCTAATTATCCTTGTGTTAGTACCAGTATTTTAAATATTGAGACTTTGTAACATATTTTGATATCTGATAAGGTAATCTTACCTTATTCTCTTTTTGCAATCTTTTTCTGGTGATTCTTATATGCTTATTTTTCCATATGGACTTTATAATCAAGTTATTTAGCTAAAAAGTTGTATTTTAACCAGAAAAATTAAATATTACATTCATAAACAACTTAGGGAAATAAAATATTACACTGAATCTACCTATATATGAACATGGGATACAGTTCCATTTTAAAAAACATTCATTTGTATCTTTTAGTAGTTTTAAAAGTATTTTTTGTGGAAATCTTGCTTCTTTATAATAAAATTTATTCCTAAATATATTTTATGTTGTTCTTTTATATAGGGTCTTTACTTCTGTCTTAAGGGACTATTTTTTGCATATATTAAAACTGGCAATTTTCATAAAATAACAATATTCTTCATTACTTCACTGTCATATTGTCTGTAATTTCTCAGACGACTCTTGAGTTTTCCAGGTAAATTGTTTCTCCTAATCATACTCGTTTCCAATCCTAATGCATTTAATTTCTTTTTTTAATCTAATTGTATCAGCTGGTTGCAGTTTAATCTCACTACTGACTTTTACTGAACTATCTCTAGTATCTATCCAATAAACACGATAGTGGCTCATGTATCACAAAAGAGATATATTTTGTCCTATTATTGAAGTGCCTAGCTATTTGTATTATGTCTTTACTTTTTAAGTTGAAAACAAGTGCTCAATCAACAATATCAAATGATGGTTTCTTAAAAACACTAATAAGGCAAGACTAATGAGGAAAGAAGATAAAATTTACCAAACAATGAAATAATACGTGATACAGTTCTTTTTTTTTTTTTTTGCGGTACTGGGGATTGAACTCAGGGGCATTCTACCTCCAAGCTACACCCCCAGTCCTATTTTTTATTCTTTATTTTGAAACCGGGTCTCACTAAGTTGCGGAGTGTCTCACTAGGTAGCTGAGGCTGGCCGCGAACCCGGATCCTCCGGTTTCAGCCTCCCGAATGCTGGGATTACAAGCGTGCGCCACCACGCCCGGCTTCG
>PVLC010017364.1:0-33920 GCA_004027655.1 Graphiurus murinus
TCACAAGTTCTAGGCCAGCCCACTCAAGTTAGGGAGACCATCTCAAAAAATTAAAAGGACTGGGGATGGAGCGCAGTGGTAGAGCACCCGTGGGATGAATCCCCAGTACTGGAATAAATAAATAGAAGAACCGACTCTGCCTCCCCAGTGGTACCATTATGGAGTTGTGGCTATTGACTTTATCTTGTTACTATCACTTTTTGTTCAAATTGCTCTAGCTTTAGCCATTAGGAACACCTCCAGTTGGTTCTCATGTCTGTTGGACAAGCCCCCATCTTTTATGAGTACTTCTTTGCTTTTGACACAAGATATTTCAGGCTTATCTTGTACTTTTCTTGTCCCAGCTCTGGAATCAACCTCTTCTCCAAGAGCCTGGTTCCTTTTATCAGAGGATGGCCTTGGAAATCAAGCCCTGAGGACTGGGTGCGCTCTTTGGTATCAGGGTGTCATTACCTCAAGGTCTTCTCAGCAGATAGAACTAGGAAAATGTGTGTTTGTATCCACGCATATACATAAGTCTATGTTTCTGTGTCACACACAAGTGTGTCTGTTAAAAGCCCTAAGTCTATACAAATCTCTCTCTTTTTTTTTTTTTGGTGCTGGGGGTTAGAACCCAGGGGCATTCTGCCTCTGAACTATACCCCTAGCCCTGTTTTATTTTTTTATTTAGATACAGTCTCACTAAGTTCTGGAGGGCCTTGCTAAATTGCTAAGGCTGGCTGTGAACCTGTGATCCTCCAGTCTCAGCCTTCCAAGTACTGGATTACAAGCAAGCATTTGCCACCATGCTGTGTGTGTGTGTGTGTGTGTGTGTGTGTGTGTGTGTGTGTGTGTGTGTGTTAGTTACTGGAAATTAAACCCAGGGGCTAGTCTACCTCTGAGTTACATTCCAAGTCCTATTTTATTTTTTATTTTGAACAGGGTATGCTAAATTGTGGTATGCTGGCCTTGAACCTGAGATTTTCCTGCCTTAGCCTACCCCCAAGAAAAAGAGATTTAAAAAAAAAAAAAAAAGACACAGTTTGTCTCTCACGTGCTTCTTCTGTGGCGTTTGTCTTGGAGACCCATTCTGCTGTACAGATAGCCCTGCCTCCTCCGTGTTTACATCTGCGTGCTCTGTGGGCCAGTTCCTTGCATGTGACACCCGATGTTGCATCCTGTCCTCCCAGTAGGCAGTCCACAAACTGCTTTCCCCAGCGACGCTGCCTTTTCCTTTTCCCGCAGCTTTGTATCACAGAGTACTCATTGCTCTATTTGTCATCAATGCTTGATATTTCCTATGTCTTAAATTTGGGGCGGTTTGAAGGTCAAAAGCAGTGTTTTGATTGAATTTTCTTCCTCTGAGATACTGAGGTTGAGTGTATTTCTGTGTAATTACTGGCCTACACATTTCCTTTTCCATGGTTTGCACATTTTAACCATTTTCTTCTTCTTACCAAATTGAATGAGTTCTTTGTACATGCTAGATTAGTTCTTTCAACAAATATTTGTTGGCCTCTTACTGTGTACCCCAGACTTTACTATAAGTTGGGGTACCAGCAACAAATGAGGTCTCTAATTTCACAGACATTCTAAAGAGGAAGTTGCACCAAGGAAAATCGAAATAAGTTTATGTAGATATTAGTAAGTGCAGTGGACAACAAGACTGTAGTGAATAGAGTACCTGAGCCGCGAGGGAGCCGCGGGGCCCTGCAGACTCCGGCCCCTGGCACTTGCTCTCTGGAGGGTGGTCAAGGAAGGCTTCTCAGAGGAGGTGGGGGCTGAGGTGAAGGATGAGCAGGGGCCAGGCTTGAGATGTCCAGACAGGTAACAGCAGGTGCTTTGGCCCCGAGGTGGGCTAGTGAGCGAGGGTGACAGGCCAGGACACCTCACGCGTGTGCTCGTGAGGGGCGCTGCCGCTCTTGAGTCGACTGCGCTTGAGTGGTTGGAGTCTGTCTCAGGAGGCGGTGTGTGCAACTCCTCCTCCTCCTGCCTAGGCTGGTTATCAGGAGCCTTGCCCTAGGGGATTCGTGTACCAGGATCACTGGGTTGTGGTTGTTTCGAGGCATAGGCCTTTTCTTTAATAAAGGAACATTTTCTGTTTCAGATTACCTAGGAACAGTACGATTTGGGGTTATCACAAATAAACATCTTGCGAAACTGGTATCCTTAGTACACTCTGGAAGTGTGTATTTACATAGACATTTCAACACATCACTTGTAAGTATTTTGAAATTGTGTTTGTATTAGTGCAGTGGTTCTTACCTTGTGTAGGTCCCAGACTCCTTTGAGAATTGGATGAAATCTATGCATATTCTCCCTAGGAAAGTGCACATTATTTTATGTGCAAATCAGGAGTTCCTAGAAGCCCACCCTGGAGCATGTCCCCAGCTAAGAATCCATGCATTATAGGATGGATGGATTATTGTAATCAAATGTAACATCTAGAAAATCTTTGCTCATGTTCTTAGATACTGGTACAGCCTTGCTAGTTTTCCTTCTTGGGTGAAATTGCAGGCTTCCTCTGTTGGAGAATTGTTACTCGGGGCCCAGATTCTCAGAGGTTAAGCTTCCACTGGGCAATGGATGCTCTTGGTTCCTCTTGTGAAGAGTAGTAACGTGACATGCTTCTCTCCTTAGCTGGTGTAAGTCACAGGGAGAAGTTGATGGCTTCTCACCCCCCCTCCCGACACCCGTGGTTTTCCATTGTCTTCTTTGTTCCCTGATTTCATTTGCTTTTTGGTGGGACCACCTCCACTCAGCCATTCTGAGCTTTGACTTGGCCCTGCGTAGTCCTTCGGGTGCTCCTTCCTCGAGCACATCACTGAGAGTTTGTTTTCATTAGTGTTTTCTGTCTCTCTGACATCATGGACTGTGTCAGTGGCTTACAGGTCAGCAGGAGGGATATCACTTTTCCCCCCTTCCTGCTCCCCTGCTCCACGGGTGGGCCACATGCCTTCAGAGGGCTGCCCCTTGCTTCCAACCACCCTCGCCTCTCTGTACCTCTAGTAGGCCAGATGCTATGCTTTCCTTCTTGCAGTGTATATTCCAAAGCCAAGTGTGTTGTTGTGTTTTCTAAACAGACCTGTTTGTGATGGTGTTTGAGTGTTTTCCAGCTCCCACTGCCCCACTTTTAATGTCTCTGCCAATTGTCTCCACTGCCACCCACGCTCCTTGTGCCTGTCGAAGCTTCTCTTGACTCTGTCTGATTTCGCTAGCTGTCATTTTCCTACATCCTTCATTCCTAGCCTACATATACCATACGTGTTTACAGTAAAGGGTACTGGGGAAGAAATTTTAGATGGATGGAGAATAAAAGCTACAACCGTAAGGTGAAACTTAAAATAATATCAGTGGATTGCTTAAGTTGGATAGTTTTTGAGGTCAGTTGGTTTAGTAGTAGAATTCTTTTTACCAAATAAAGTATTACTGGGGTAGCAATATTTTAAAAATCAGAAGTATCCAGGCATGGTGGTACATGCCTGTAATCCGGTACTTGAGAGGCTGAGACAGGAGATTTGCAAGTTTGAAGCCAGCCTCAGCAACCTATCAAGACCCTGTTTCAAAACCAAAAATAAAAAGGGCTGGAGGTATAGCTTGGAGGTAGAATGCCCCTGGGTTCAATCCCCTGTAACACACACACACACACACACACACACACACACACACACACACGGATATCTTCATTGTGAGGTAATTTGGGAGTGTATCAAATATTTCATATCGTGAAACCCTCCAAAGCACCTCTTTGGAAATTCTGCTTTTCTGCTTGAAGCCAGCGATTTATATCACTGTCTCTTTCACCTGTTCACATGAAGTGTGACCTGGGCCGTGGGCAAGTTTCGCTCATTCACAGGTTCATTCAGTGTCTGTTGAGTCCCTGCTCGGTGCCAGGGTTCATCCCGTCACCAGGGGTGCCTGTGAGCCTCTCTGCCTGGTGGAGGCCCCGTCCCTGATCCCGGTGGACCAAGGCCGAAGTCCAGCAGATCCATGGTTTCTCTTCCCGTAGATCCGCCGTGGTCCTTTATAGCTACCCTTTGGCAGGGTAGCAGGTCATTCCGGCCACCGGCAGGCAGGTGGGAAGTTATTTGGGAATAGGTGAGTCTGTGTAAGGGAGGGAGGAGAATCTGGTGATAGGAAAGTCACCTTCTGCGCCACTGTTGCGTTCCAGCCACTTGTGAGGAAACGAGTCTGGAGAAGCACTCTGGTCTCCCGTCCTCCCGAGCAGTGTGGGTGGACCGGGCCTCTGGAGGGGGCGCTGCGCGCTTGGGTCCTGCGTCGCCTCCCTCAGCTTTCCTTTGTCCTCTGTGTGTTTGTCCTTCACAGGTCTTCCCCCGGGAGGTCATGAACTACACAGCTGAGAACATCTATAAGTGGGCCTCAGAAAACCGGGAGACACTTTTTCGATGGCTGCGGCCACACGGTGGCAAGAGTCTCTTGCTGAATAACGAGCTGAAGAAAGGACCGGCGCTGTTTCTGTTCATACCTTTTAATCCTTTAGCCGAAAGTCATCCTTTAATAGACGAGGTAAGAGTCTATGTGGTCCAGGCACCTCCTGAGGGGTGGGAAGACGTCACCGGCTCCACCTTCTGATGTTCAGCTGCGCGGCTGCCGGGCAAGGCCACTGCTGCTCCCTGGCCTTCCTCTCTCTAAATGGACAGGAGAGTCGGTGTCTAGGACACCCCTCAGCCTCTCTGGCCATGTTTATTGGCAGCAGCTTGGGTCTGGGGTGAAGAGGAGGGAAGGAAACTCAAACTATACTCCTCCAGAGAAAGGCCAGACCTTCCTCTTCCTGAGGCGGCTGAGCTTGAGCTTCCTGTTTGGGGAAGCTGAGAACAGGCAGGGTGTGCTGTGGCCTAGCAGACTCCATCCTCAGGACAGCAGAAGAGATGGGCAGCAGAGGGCGGCGACGTCCTCAACCCTTCTGTGCACAGATGGCCAGGCAGGTTTTCAGAGACCGCCCCCTCCAGGAGTCTGCCCCCCCTCCCGAGCTTCCTGCTTTCTGGGGCACTGGTGCGCTCTGGGTGTGAGTTTATTTTATACATGGATCATTTGGAGGCACTTAGAGAGAGCAATAACAATCAGCAGAGAGAGCCTGGGATTGCTAAATTGGATTTACTGGGGGTTTTATTTTTTCTTTCCCTCAAGGATCCCTTAATTGGCCAAAACCAATTTCAGACAGGCCAGGCGGGCAGACACTGCCTCTGCCACACTCCTCAGTGCCCGCCTGGAGGGACAGAGGCCAGGCCCTCTCACCAGCCCGACTCTACACTTTGTACACTTGAGCCTTTTGTTAAAGTTATTATCCCTGCTGGGGACCTTCTGAGTGAACACTGCTGTCCTGGCTTAGAGGAAGAAAAGAGGAGAAAACCAGAGCTGTTCTGTTCCTTCCCCCCTGATTAGAGAGAGCTAAAATAACAAAACTTATTTCTTTAGAAACCTTCACTAGGAGGATACTTGAGGAGCTCAGCCACTCTCCCGTAGCTGGAGTTAAGAGCTCCGAGGTCTTTGTAGGAAGCCAGGGTTCTCAACCAAGGTGGCGGTTGTGGACTTTTACTTCACCCTCTGAAGTTCCCTCTGGAGTGCGCTCGTCTGGTTTGGGCATGCCGGTATCCTGGGCCCTGGGGTGGTATTTTGTGGAAGGAGCATGTTCCCCAGAGGATCTGGGCGGCTGGGGAGGACGCCGGCTTTCTAGCCCGTTGTTCCTCAACAGGCATCTCCCTCTCGTCTCCCCCTCCTGCACCCATGACGGGCCTTCCTTTTGTCAGTTCTGTCCGTGGCTCTTCTCCTGTTTGACATGGCTGAAAACCAGGTGGCCTCACAGTACTGTGCGTTGCATAGACAGGCTCCATGTCTCTCCAGCACATCCCCCTTTGTTTGGGGGCCGCTTGGCCAATGTTCATTGAACACCGTGCTGGGGGCTCTGGGGAAAGCATAGACAGCAGTCTTGGTGCTCTCTTTTAGAGGCTGGTCCAGTAAGGGAGCGAGAGCTTGCTCAAAACTCAAGGCAGCGAAGATCAGCCCCAGGCCCAGGGTCAGGAGGAATCAGAACAGGGCAGCCACTGACCCAAGAAGCTGGGGGTGTGTTTGAGACAGACTTGTAGGGGCAGCGAGGAGACTGCTGGGCTGAGGGCAGCCAAGGGAAGGGAGGGCAAAGGTGTGGTGGAGAAACCTGCAGTGGGTTTGGGTGCTGGACACCGTGGAGCCCTGGGGGGCTCAGTGAGGGGAGGCCCTGAAAGGACCTTGGCGGGCAGGGCCTGGGTACTTCTCTGAGAACTTCAGGATGAACTGTAGCCATCAAAGGCCCACTGACAGTGAAGACATACGACCAAAGCAGAAAGTTTTCCTGGCAGCAGAGTTTCCAGAAAAGTAAGAAGTAGCAAGACCTGATGGGTGGTGGGGGGGGGGTGGCAGGTAGTGTCTGTGATCGGGGCCGTCAGACAGTGACCAGGGTGACATGATCAGGTGTCAGAGTCGTGCCTACGCAAGGCGAGTTATAACCTGATTAGAAGGCTTTTACGGCAGCCATGGTTTTCCATCACCACTGCAGGCCTCGTTTGGAGCAGGAAACTGAAGAATCTCGTGGGCAGACGTCCTAGAGTGAGGGTACTAGGATTGACGGTCAGGGTGGGGCGTGTGTAGGGCATCAGTTAGATGGGTCCATATGGTGCTGCACAAAGCCCAGAGTGGGTGGCTGCCCTCACACCCCTGCGTGTCCGCATGCACACCAGAGCACAGGCTACTGGTCCCCTCTTGTCCCAGGAGAGCTCTAGAGCAGTCTACGATCCGCAACTTGTCAGTCAAAGGAGAGGCTTCCCTCAAACGCCAGAGTCTGACACCTGTTTCCCACCAGAGGCATTGCTTTGAGGCCTGAATTCACAGTGTGTGAATCTGGTAAACAGAGGCATGGCTGTTGCATCCAGACTCACAGATAGCAGGGATATAAATGTAAAACCCAGTTCCGTTCCTAGGAGAAAAGTAAAGATGCCTCCCTTCTCAAGAACATGGCTGTAGACACGGTTGTTTCTTAGGGAAGAGATAGTCTTTACATGGTTGCTTTGAGAGAGGGTTTTTTTGTTTGTTTTTGTTTTCTGTGGTACTAGAGATTGAACCCAGGGACATTCTACTTCCAAGCTCTATCCCCAGCCCTTTTTATTTTTTATTTTGAAACAGAGTCTCACTAGGTTGCTGAGGCTGTCCTCGAACCTGCAATCTTCCTGTCTTAGCCTCCCCAAGTACTAGGATTACAGACATGTGCTACCACATCCTGTGGTGAGAGATATTAATGAAAGAGATAAGGAAAGATTCTAGGAATTTTGTTCTCTTTAATGAATGCTCTCCTCCAAGTTTTATGGGGTGTTTTGGGGGGTCAGGGAAGTAGCTTCTTACCATTGTGTCACTGACAGTGAAGCAGAGGGAAGGAGGGAGAGAACGCAGCAGGCTTTGGTGGGTGCATAGGCTGGGCCTCTTAGCACAGGGTGCCATCACAGCCTCCTCCAAAAACACTGAGATGCTTCTGTGTGGGGGAAAAACAATAATTTAGAACACTGGTTTATCATCTAAAGTGACTGTTTTGTGCCAAGAAATATTCAAACAACTTATTTTTCTATATAAATACATATGTTTTGAGTTAACACTCTATATTGTTATAAAACTTGTTTTTTAAAAGTTGGAATTGAACTCTTTAAATGATTTTCTGAGCCAGGTGTGGTGGTGCAAGCTTGTAATCCTAGTTCTTGGGAGGCTGAGACAGGAGGATCGCAGATTCGCTGCCAGCCTCAGCTACTTAGGCCCTCTGCAACTTAGTGAAACCTTTTTTCAAAATAAAGAATAAAAAATAGGTCTAGGGGTGTAGATTGGAGGTAGAATGCCCTTGGGTTCAATCTCTAGTACCGTAAGGGGAAAAAAAAATAGGATGTACATTTGCACAGTCATATACTTTTTGAGCAGGGCAGCCACTTGTTTGTATGTTACTAGGGATGGATCCAGGGGTGTTCTATCTCTGAGCAGTCTTTTTTTTTTTTTTTTCATTTTGAAACAGGGTCTCATTAAGCTGCCAAGTACTGGGATTAAGCCTCCCAAGTACTGGGATTATGGGCATGTGGCACCATGCTCTGGCTCATACACTCTTTAATGAAACAAAATCCTGAGTAATTTAATACCTTCTAGCTAACTGCAGTGAGATTTGATTCAGGTTAACACACTATTGTATTTTAGAAAGTAAATGCCTTTAGATTATAACTTGCTTCTTTTTCTTACAAAACCAGGGCTAGGGTTGGGGTTGGGAGGAAAAGCTACTCAGTTTGGGAATAGAATCCTCTTGGAAAAAGGCATACATCTAAATTGCTAATCCTGATCCGCAGGTAAATGGTTCACGTCACCATGGGAGTTGTGTGCACTCCCCTGCTGCTGGGCAGACGTTCTTTAAGTGCTTGCCAAACTCTTGCTATGTGCCCGGCCTTGTGCAAGGCCCCAGGAATAGCAGGATAAGTCAGACGTGGTTCCTGCCAGTGCGGAAGAGGGCTGTCTCAGCAGCAGGTTGTGAGACTGGGAAGGGTGTCAGGTCCTGAAGGTGCAGACACTACCTCACCCCACCCCAGCAGCAGGCACCGGGTGCGAGGGTCTTGGGAAGATGGGAGGAGGCAGTGTCCCAGTCCAGGCCTCTCTAAAGGAGTGGCTTTGTAAGTGCCTGGTATGTCTGAAGAGGATGGCGAGAGACTGGAAAGGCAAATGGGCCACGCTGTGTGCGGGTTTATCCTGCAGGCAGTAGGGAGCCAGCAGATGTTGTTTGGCCAAGGAATGTCAGTCATGCTTGGAGTCATGTTTTTAAACATTGGAAGGGGCAGTGTGAAGGTTCAGTTTAGATAGGGAGAGGGAATGGTTGTGGTCTGTGAGGACTGAGGACCCGAGTTGAATTGGTGGCTGTGGGGCTAGAGAGGAGGGGCTGCTGCACGCTGCCCAAGTCAGCAGCTACATTTGAGGTCGGCAATGCTGACACAGGAGGAATGAGGACCTGCTGAGCTCCTGGCTTGATTTTCTTTCCCCAGAGAAGGTGGGAGAGGAGGGGCAGAGGTTAGGATACAGGGAAGGTATCTCAGGCAGCATCCTCACTGCCGTGACCCAAGAGTGACCATACGACTTAGAGGAAGGGAGGTTTATTTGCTCACAGTTCTGGAGATTTCAGAGGTTCAGTCCATGTCAGGCGGGTCTGTGGAGCGCAGGGCATGGCGACAGGAAGCAGAGAGGGAGAGAGCCAGGGCTCTGCTCTCACGTCAATCACAGAGGCTGGAAGCAAGAGAGAGAACAAGGGAGCAGAGCCCTGATGTAATCCTCAAGGCCACACCCCCAGGGGCCCCTCCTTGGCAGCCGAGCCCCGCCTCCAACATGGCTGCCTGTTCTCCATGAGGTCTCGGGGACATAACAAATCCAAACCATTAGAGGTGGTGAGTATGGTTTTGGAACTGGCTGAATTGGTTGCTACCTGTGGGGCATGAATTCATGTGGAAATGTGTATGTTGAAATACTTTGAACCACTCCTTCTTAGACTTCTCAAGATGTAGAAAGAAGACAATATGGAGGAGTTTTAAAGGTGTAAAGAAAAGTGCACTCATCTAGGAGTTGGGAAATTTAAATTGTTTTCCCCTTTTTTGACAGCTGGACATAAGTCCTGGGCTGAGCCACCTCTCCTCCCCACTTCATTCTTATTGTTAATAGAGTGATAAGTTGTAAAAGATAACCTGGCCTCTGTATTAGTGGTTTGGTGTGACTGTGTCCGCTCTGAGGCAGGCCTTCTGGCCAGGGCTCTTGCCTGACTCAGATGACGTGCTTTCTAGGCAGAACTGTGGGGTCTGCCTCCCAGTCACCCCTGCCTTTCAGCAGCCCTGCTCTGTCTTCCAGATCACCGAAGTGGCCTTGGAGTACAATAACTGTCATGGGGACCAGGTGGTGGAGCTCCTCCTGCAGCACCTGCGGCGGGTAGACACGCCGGGGTTCCAGTCCCTGGCCCCTGAGCCCTCGGCCCTGCTGCCAGAAGCCCCACTGACGGCAGCGCCCCCCTGCTGCAACACCGTGGTGCTGCCCCAGGGGCACACGTTCTCCAGGACCCACAACGTCTGCGAGCTGTGTGTCAACCAGACTGCCGGGGGCATCAGGCCGAACTCTGTCAGCATGCCACAGTGCAGCTTCTTCGAGATGGCAGCAGCACTGGATTCCTTCTACCTCAAGGAGCAGACCTTTTATCATGTGGCATCAGACAGCATAGAATGCAGCAACTTTTTAACTTCCTATAGCCCTTTCAGCTACTACACTGCATGTTGCAGGACCATACACAGGGGCGTGGTGAGCTTCATTGATTCTGAACAAGACGTCTTTGAAGCCCCGACCATTGCATTCTCCTCCCTGGAGAAGAAATGCGAGGCGGCTGCTCCAAGCTCCCTTCCTCACATTGAGGAGAACAGGTATCTCTTTCCTGAAGTGGGCATGACTGGCGCAGCCTTTACAGGCCTGAGCTGCAGAACCAACAAGACCCTGAACATCTACCTTTTGGATTCCAATTTATTTTGGTTATATGCAGAGAGACTGGGTGCTCCGAGCTCCTCTCGTGTGAAAGAATTTGCCACAATTGTTGATGTGAAAGAAGAGTCTCACTACATCTTGGATCCAAAACAAGCACTCATGAAGTTCACCCTAGGTACTGTAGGTGGATTCCTTTCCCAAGTATAAGTTTTACTTAACTTAATATAGGTAACTTGGATTGATGGGTCTCAGTATGCTTGGTTGTGGGGGTGATGTCAGTTCTATAGCTTATTTCAAGTCTTTAGACAGTTGGTCATGAATCATCTTTATCTGTACGTCACAATTTTGTCTATTAAATGGAATAGAAGATTCCTAGTTGCAAATTTTGGGTAAGTTTGTCAGCCCATGAGGGAAAGAGTTCAACTCTCTGGGTGGGTAATTCCTATCACGTTTTTAAAGCAGAACTAGCTAGAGTCAGTGAGACCTGG
Organism: Graphiurus murinus; assembly: GCA_004027655.1. Lineage (NCBI taxonomy): Eukaryota > Metazoa > Chordata > Mammalia > Rodentia > Gliridae > Graphiurus > Graphiurus murinus. Next base: position 10,983 of record PVLC010017364.1, read on the forward strand.
CTGTTATACAGCCAGAGAGGTGGCAGGGAGGGAGCGCTGTCCTGCCGGGTCACCCAGGGCTGATGAATGGGGACAGTTAGCAGCAAGCTCCTTGCTTCCCTTTGGTCTCTCGGCTTTCGGTGTGTTGGTAATGCTGCTATGACCTCAGATGCCTAGATTGTAACAAGCAGGGATCAAGTGCAGGAAGCAAATGTCTGGTTGCAGACTAGTGCGATCCACTTCTGGGGGTTGAGGCGCCATCATAGGAAAGCATCCCAGAGCTTGCCCCAGGGGCTTGGCAGCAGCAGCAGAGTGACCCACACTGTCCTGTTCCCAGGACTTTGCTGGAGTCCCCTGCATACACATGAGGAAGTGAGAATTCAAAAGCCTTGTTAGTTCAGCCTCATTGGGAACTTGGGGGAGAGTCAATATTTGCCAAATGGAGAAAGGAGGAATTTGGTAGGAAAGGGAACTTTATTTTATAAGTTTTTTTGTTTGTGTGTGTGTGTGTATGGCAGGGGGTACTGGGGATTAAGTCTAGGGACATTCTGCTTCTAAGCTACACCCCCCAGCCCTATTTTATTTTTATTTTGAAATGGAGTCTAAGTTGTTGAGGCTGTCCTTGAACCTGTGATCCTCCTGCCCCAGCCTCCCAAGTACTGAGGTTATAGGCATGTGCCACCACGCCTGGCTTTATTTTCAAGTTTAGAGAGTGAAAGCAAGAGTAGGCTCAGAGCCCCTAGGTACTAGTTGTTTGAGCTGTCCTCAGTCCAGGTGAAATGTGTATCTGACAGTAGTCACATTTGTGAAAGGACCTTATGTAAATGTTGGTTTCTCTATATCAAGCTATATCTTACAATCTTGAGGGTTTCCCAGTGCTTAAAGGAACCCTATGACCGGTCACTCTATGGAGGACAGAATCTTTGAGATTACCGATTACTCCCAATTCATGTTTGCTAAGAGTATTTTGGTGCATTGGGTTTTCTTAAATAAGCATGGTTTTGTTGTTGTTGTTTTGTGGTACTGGGGATTGAACCCAGGGGCATTCTACCTCTGAGCTACACCTCCAGCCCTATTTTTTCTTTTCTTTTGAACAATGTCTCACTACATTGCAGATGGCCTCACTAAGTAGCTGAGGCTGGCCCTGAACCTGCGATCCTCCTGTCTCAGCCTCCCTAGTACTGGGATTACAAGCGTACATCACCATGCCTGGCTAAGCATGGTTTTTTGTTGTTGTTTTGTTTTGTTTTAAAGAAGTGTTGATTGGATTTTCCTGAATCTGTTCAGTCATACTCAAGTGTTTGATGAGTTCATAATATGTTCACTTGGAATTTAAGGATTTTTTTTTTTTTTTTTTTTTTGCGGTACTGGGGATTGAACTCAGGGGCATTCTACCTCCGAGCTATACCCCCAGCCCTATTTTTTTTTCTTTATTTTGAACCCGAGTCTCACTAAGTTGCGGAGGGCCTCACTAGGTAGCTGAGGCTGGCCTCGAACCCAGATCCTCCGGTCTCAGCCTCCCGAATGCTGGGACTACAAGTGTGCGCCACCACACCCGGCTTAAGGATTATCTGAGAGAAGCCTTCAGATTTTATTCCATTTTCTGGATCCACTCAGAACTACCCAGCTCAGCTGTTCTTTGTCCTGTGTCTGGTGACAGTTTCTAGAGTCCTCATGAAACAAACCAAGGACTAGTGACACTGTTGGCTTAGAGTTAACTCCTTGGGCCTGCTGTCTTTAGGGCAGTTTCAGAATTTAGGCCTCATTCAGATTAGGAAATAATTCTTAGTTTTATGTTCCAGCAACATAGCCAACTAAGCGTTACGCAGATACGAGAGCGAAGCCTCTTTAGTGTTCACAGGCCATTCTTCACTTCCTCCTCCTGCAGAAATGTCATCGTCCATCAGGACCTCAAAATGGAAGGGGCTAGAAAAAGAGAAGTGAGATTCAGATCAGTGTTGCTTCAGCTGAGGCAGATGACCTTCTAGATGGCCACCTTTGTGGGGAGGGTAAAGCTGCTAGCTCCAGTTGGGGTTTTTGATTATTTATGGGTTTTATTTATGCATTTTTCACTACTATAATTGAGTTTATTTTTACTAACCTTTTAAGAAGGAAGCTTGAAGAATTTTAATAAAAGGAGCAGAAAGCCCTGGCTCCTCGTCACAGTAACACTGCCGTGCCACTGTGGCTCGTGCAGTCTGCGTTTGTAGTTATGCTTGAAGGCCTCAGTGTCATAGGTGAAATCTCTCCAAAAGGTGTGGCATGTGGGTGGTGTGCGCACTCTCACCTGGTGCGTATTTGTGGGCCAGTGCTATTAGGAAAGAACAGGAGAGGATTCCTAGGCCAGAAGTATTAAAGCATCCAACACTACGAAGTGTTTTGTTATCTGAAGGACTGCCTGCCTGCCACATTAATACCACCAGAGCTAAGCCTGCCGCCACCCTGGGTGGCTTTGTGCAAGGTTTTGTTTAGAGGTGAAGTGTTAAAAATGTAAGCATGGGAAGTCATTTCACTTTTTAAAATGTGGAGTTGTTTAAAGTAGGCCAGTTACTCTCCTTGTACCGAGAGAAGAGTTGATCTCATGTTCTCTTTATTTTTAGAGTCTTTTATTCAAAACTTCAGCGTTCTCTACAGTCCCTTGAAAAGGCATCTCATTGGAAGTGATCCTGCCCAGTTCCCTTCTCAGCATTTAATCACTGAAGTGACAACAGATACCTTCTGGGAAGTCATCCTTCAGAGACAGGTATGGAGCCACGAGAGGGGCAGAGATAAGCTGCCGTCCCTGTTGGAGTGATTTCCAAAGCTAGGATTGTTGGGGTGAACAGTTGGTTTTCTGTGTACAGAAGTTTAGCCACATGACATTCTAATGGTGTAACATGAGTAAATTACATGGTGGTTTTCTAATTGCAGAAAGTCCTTAAGAAAGCACATAGCTGGGAAGATCCAAAGATGAAAATTTCCCTCTAGTTTCTGCGTAGGGCATGCTGTTGACCAGATTTGGGCTGGAGTGTGAGCACAGCTGCAGGAGCGAGGGGGAGCTCCTTCCCAGTTTTGATACCAGCCTTCCCTTCCCTCCCCACAGGACGTGTTGCTGCTCTATTATGCACCGTGGTGTGGCTTCTGCCCATCGCTCAATCACATCTTTATCCAGCTAGCGCGACTCCTGCCAGTGGACACGTTTACTGTGGCCAGGTAAGGAGGCCGGGCTGCAGCGCCTGCGCAGTGTGCTGCCCCTACTTTGCGCTTGCCTGTGGTGTGCGAGGCTCTGCCTGTTGACCTGGGTAAGACTCAGCCCTAAGCGTCAGGCTGAGGTTAAGAGCAAAGCCTCCTTGCAGCCTTTTCCTGGTGACTTCTGAGTGTTCCATAGGGGTGAGCACTCAGCGCTGATTGGTTCATTGGCAGGCAGGCACAGTTCTGGCTGCCTGGAGTCCTGGGAGCAATCTCTAGAGTTGCTACCTAACTTAGGACCTGAAGCGCCAGCTCCAGTGCTCCTCCTCACTCTTGAAATCAAGAGGAAGAGTTAGTTGACAGCCGCAGGTTCTGCTTTGTGATTCCATATGTACTGTATGTGGGCTTCTGCATAAAAAAATGTGTGTGTGTGTGTGTGTGTGTGTGTGTGTGTGTGTGTGTGTCTGGTACTGGGGATTGAACCCATGGGCATTCTACCTCCGAGCTACACCCCTAGCCCTATTTTTTATTCTTTATTTTGAAACAGGGTCTCACGAAGTTGCAGAGAGCCTCACTAAGTAGCTGAGGCTGGCCACGAACCTGGATCCTCCCAAGTACTGTGATTACAAGTGTGCACCACCACGCCTGACTCCAAAATATTTTCATAAGGCTTATTTATTTATTTTGCAGTACTGGGGATTGAACCCAGGGTCATTTTAACCCTGAGCGACACCCCAGCCCTATTTTATTATTTATTTTGAAACAGGTTCTCACTAAGTTGCTGACAGCCCCACTGAGTTGCTACGGCTGATTTTAAATCTGCAATCTTCCTGTCTTAGCCTCCCAAGAACTGGGATTACAGGCATGTTTCACCATGCCTGGCTTTGTGGGGGGTGGGGTGGGATACTGGGGATCGAATCAGGGCCTTGTGCTTGCTAGGCAAGCACTCTACCACTGAGCTATATCCCCAGAACTTTCATTTTAAAGAAGACTTAAGGCTGGGTACAGTGTATATGCCTGTAATAAAAAAAGGCTCAAATACAGAGTTTTTAGATGAAGTTTAAGCAGTTTTGGTGGGGGTTGTTTAGATTTAAGCTATATCTTCTCTACCCTAAAAAGAAAAACCCTCCAGATAGATCTGAGTTAGATATAAAAGATCAAATCATGGAAAATAGACTACTGAGTCACATGTGATAGCACATGCCTGTAATCTCAATACTTGGGAGGCTGAGACAGGATTGCAGGTTTGAGGCCAGACTCAGCAACTTAGTGAGACCCTGTTTCACAATAAAAAGTAAAATAGGGCTGAGAATATAGCTCAGAGGTAGAATGCTCCTGGGTTCAAAACCCAGTAACACACACACACAAGAATATTGTTAGTGTATCTGCTAGTTCTTTTGAGAAATGAAAACTTCCCAACATAGAAGCAGTTGAAAAAGTAAAGAGCATGGCATGGTGGTGCATGCTTGTAATCCCAGTGCTTGAGAGGCTGAGATAGGAGGATCACAGATTCGTGACCAGCGTCAGCTACTTAGTGAGGCCCTCCACAACTTAGTAAGACCCTGTTTCCAAAAAAAAAAAAGAATAAAACCAGGCTGGAGGTATAACTTGGAGATAGAATGCCCCTAGGTTCACTCCCTAGTACCACAAAATATAGATGGATGGGTGGTTCCATTAGAAGTTTGTACAAGGAAAGCAGACTTGAGAAGGGAGCCATGAGTGTCGTCACATGCTTCCCAGTGCCCTGTCAGTCATGAAGCCGGTGTGAGGAGAGGCTGTGCTGCTGAGAGGTTTTCATCCACCCATGGCTTCATCCTCAGAACACTCAGCGACGCCCCTTTCCTCATCACTTTCTTTTCGTTGATGAGGAAACTGAGGCACAGTCATGCAGCATGTAAGGGAGGATGCAGAAGCAGGCATGTACTCCAGAGCCTTGGTTACCAGGGTGTAAGGACAGGCGAGAGGGACTCCAGTGTGATGGCACAGTAAATAAGTGGGGAAATTATAACCTAATAAATGTAAGCAAAAACACGAACCAAGTGTTATCTACACTTATTAAGTTAATAAATGTTTTTAAGTGACAGTCTTGTGTTGGTAAAATAAAGGGAAATCGGCGAAGTCAGACGCAGCTAATGAAATGAGTAAATTGGCATAATCCTTTGGAAATAATTTTAGCAACATTTGCAAGAAATCACAAAAACAGTCCTATATTTCTGACCCAGTTAACTTCTCTTTGGAGAATCAGAGGAAGAGGAATTCCAGCGAAGCACGGCTGGTCTGCACGGCACTGCCTCTGCCCAGCAGTGCAGGGGTCAGTCACATTGGCACTGGGTGGGGTTGTTTTCTGTGTTTTATACAATTAGCTGAAAAAACAGAATGATATAGATGATTGCTTCTAAACTATGTAAACTTATAGACCAAGCCTGAACAAGATCCCCAGAAAGACCCAAGTAGCTCATGGAATTCCAAGTGGGTTTTTACAGTGTTTTCCTTTTAATTTCAGTTTGTTTTCATGGGTATGGTTATGGGTGTGGGTGGTACTAGGGATTGAACCCAGGGGCCTTCTACCTCTGCACTGCATCCCCAGCACTTTTCATTGTATTATTTGGAAACAGGGTCTCACTAAGTTGCTGACAGCCTCACTAAATTGCAAGTGTACTATTCCTAGGTGTCAGTGAGGCATTTTTACTTTTGGGACAGTGCGTCAGCCCTCAGTGGAAAGCTTCCCCTGAGGGGACAGTGCTTGTCCTGAAAGTCTTTGTGCCTGACTTAACCCTGGCAGTGTGCTCACCGAGGAGGGCTGGCTCAGTGCAGGCGGAGGCCGCACACCAGTTCTTCAGCTATTGGAGAAGGTTCTTTCAAGTTGGGCTGATCTCTTACTTACCTGTATTTTCCCTTTGCTTCTGCCAGGATTGATGTGTCCCAGAATGATCTTCCTTGGGAATTTATGGTCGACCGACTTCCTACCGTCTTGTTTTTTCCCTGCAATAGGTAAGGCTGAATTTGTTTCAGGATTGGGAGATGGAATTCTCTTGTGGAGGTCTGGGGATGAAATGGGTTTAAGATGCAAATCAGCCAGGCACTGTGACACACACCTGTAATTCCAGCAACACAGGAGAATCGCAAGTTTGAGGCCAGCCTGGGCAACTTGGTGAGATCCCGTCTCAAAATAAAAAGTAAAACGGCTAGGGCCAGCTGCTGTGGCGCGCACCTGTGATCCCAGTACTTGAGAGGCTGAGATAAGAGGATCACAGGTTTGAGGACAGCCTCAGAAACTTAGTGAGACCCTGTTTCAAAAAAAAAAAAAAAAATTAAAAAGGCTGGAGTTTTTAAAATAAAAAAGGCTGGTTGGCGGTAGAATGCCCATTGATTCAATCCCCAGTACCAAAGGGGGGGAAAAAAAACATGGGGGATGTGGCTCAGTGGTAGAGCCACTAGTCTCTAGTAGTGAAAAGAAAAAAAAGATAAAAATCATTCATTTTGACTAAATTGGTGCCATTAGAGACATATAGTAGAAGGGCATTAGTGTCAATGTCACATGTAGGTGCTGAGTTTCTTTGAAAAAGGTTGCTCTTCCCTGAGTCTGTTCCTTACGTGAACACGCATGTGGCCATTAGTTTGTTAGCTTTCATGGGCTGTGTAAACATACAGAGGATGCCACGACTGACAGCAAAGTGCCCCGTGTGTGTGTGTGTGTGTGTGTGTGTGTGCGCGCGCGTGTGCATGTGTGTGTGGGGGGGGGTGTCAAGGAACAGCTGACCTGCCTGTCCCAGCTTCCCACGCGCACCATTTCTCATTTAGCACCCCAGCATCCCCTCGTCTGCCTTGTACGGGGTTATGGGGCCTGCTTATCCACTGCACTGTCCTTCCTTGGACTCAAGGGGCCCCTGCGAGGGGCTTTCTCTGGGTATGTGCAGACCACTGTGACTGTCTGGGTGGGGTTGTCCCCTTGATCTTTCCACGTTTGCCTGGGTGGTGTTCCAAGGTCAGTTATAGTGGCCACACTGAAAGCCCCCACAGGCAGGAAAGGGCATTGTGGGGGCAGGTGGTGAGGGTGCAAATGCTTCCCCAGTAGGACAGGAAATGAACTCTTGGCCTGAGAAAGCCTTGTGAGCTGGATGTTGATCCTTCTCTAGATACAGATTTCCTTTGGTCTTAGCTGGTCCTCGTGGGGATCCATCATGTTCTCGATGGGAAGCGTGTTTGCAGGCTCCTTTAGCAAGGGCCCTGCCTCGCCTGTGTCACGTTTGCTGTTTTAGTTTCCTGCCTCCCTTCTACAGTTCCCTGCGCCACTGCGCCTCACCCTGCTTCTCTGGGAGAGTGCTTCCTTCATACGTTGAATCGTTGCTTGGTTTCTGCCATTTATCTCTGAGAGTGTTTACTGGAGTACTTCCTGAGGTAGTAGGGTCTTGTCAAGTCACGCACTAAAAACGGAACGTGACTCACCCCCTTCTGCTGCTGGCTGTGTCAGGATGAGCCTTTTTCTTTCTAAGAAGTATTTAAATGGCCACATAATCAAGGAATCGTGGACACCAACACTAGCAGCTTCATCTGTGTGGGACAGAAGTCGGCATGTGGTTTAATGACATGTCATGTTTGCATTCCAAACACAGTAGGTAAAGATATTAAAGTCATAGCACCAACATGTGCCTTTACATGAAGTTCTCAGCGAGGGAAATAAGTGAGGAGACCGAGGGGCCACCATGCACAGACAGGTGGGGGCTGGGGACTCCCCTGCTGAAGTTGCCTGCCATAGGCCCACCCTTCCTGTGCCCCTTGAACTGGGAAGGTCAGGAGTGTGCGTGTGGTACAAGACTGTCCAGTTCTGCTGTCAGGGACAAAGCTCAGTAAATCAAAACCTTATTGCTTTGGGATGGAATCTTTCTCATTTCCTGAAAACAAATGGTGGGCACAAGTGAAGTAAGCTCATCATTAGCTGGTCCAAAGAGAATGTCAGGTCAGCCAGGAGGTGAGCAGGCCAGCAGTACGAGCTGCTGACGGCCGGCAAAGAGGAAATGAAAAAGACTGCTTGATCACATGCAATGAGCCTGTTTTCACAGTTCACCTGCTCCTGCTATTTTTAGTGAAAAGAATATAAAATTGTACTTGCACTGTGAAAAACGCAGGCCCGTGCATGCACAAGGTGAAAAAGCACAGAAGGGAAATGCAGTGTGTTGGCAGTGATTGCTTCGGAGGGCGAGGATCTTTATGCCTCTGGCAAGTTGTCTACAACCAGTGTGTCCCATTTCATAAAAATTATGGAGAGCAACTGTCCTCAGCCACAGTTGTCCTGGCCACCTTCCTCTCAGCTGAGGCAGAGGCAGGGTAGGCCTTGAGGAAGACCACCGCCTTCCCACACGGGCAGCTCACCCACAGGCTCTGTGTGACAGTTGACATGCAGGTGCTCTGGCCTGGCCCTGGGCCAGGAGGTGGGAGGTGCTCACACTCCACCAAGACACTTCCTTGTGGCTCCCAGGGGAGAGCCTCGCTGCTTCCGAGAAGCGCAGGGCCCTTCCTCACACAAGAGGAGGTGGGACCTGTTACCACCAGACTTTCAAAAGGACTACTTTTTGGAAGCCGTTTGTTACTCTGTGTCCTAGCTATTTTTAAAAAGTAAGAAAACAAGCCGGGTGTGGTGGCGCATGCTTGTAATCCCAACATTTGGAAGGCTGAGACAGGAGGATCTCAGGTTCATGGCCAGCCTCAGCTACCTAGTGAGGCCCTCCACAACTTAGTGAGACCCTGTTTCAAAATAAAGAATAAAAAATAGGGTTGGGGGTATAGCTCAGAGGTAGAATGCCCCTGAGTTCAATCCCCAGTACCGCAAAAAAAAAGTACGAAAACATATTCCCATACATATCTATTAGGGAGGTTTACAGCGTTGCTCCAAGACCTCTGCCATAGTGTGCTCACCAGTGCCATTGTCCTGCAGATGTCTCAGACAGACAGACTAAGGTACCCTTCCCTAGGACTGCTGGACCTGTAGTCCAGGACCAAGCAGCAGACCCAGCCCTCCTCACCCTGCCCTTGGCAGGGGCCTTGCTGGGTGTCCCATGCAGAAAAAGCTCTGTGTCCAGAGAACGGTGGATGATTAAATACTTATCCCAAACTATTTTATAAAGCAATTTACATGCAACCGGGAGCGGTGATACATGCCTGTAATTCCAGTACTTGGGAGGCTGAGACAGGAGGATCACAGGTTCAAGGTGAACCTCAACAACTTAGCAAGATCCTCAGCAACCTAGTAAGATCTAATTTAAAAATAATAATAATAATAATAAAATAAAAGGTGCTGTGGGTATAGCTCAGAGGTAGAATCCCCCTGGGTTCAATCCCACCAAACAAAAAATTCACACGCAAGGTTCTAAGTTGCGGGGGGTGGGGAGGCACTGGGGATTGAACTCAGAGGCATTCTACCTTTGAGCTACATCCCCAGCCCAATTTTATTTCTTATTTGGAAACAGGGACTCACTAGGTTGAAAAAAGTCTCACTGCTTGCTGAGGCTGTCTTCGAATCTGTGATCCTCCTCTCTCAGCCTCCCAAGTACAGAGATTACAGGCGTGTGCCACCATGCCCGGCTAAGTTCTTTGTTTAATATCCCCTGAAAGTTTTTGTTTTGTTTTGGTACTAGGGATTGAACCCAGGGACATCCTATTTCTGAGCCATACCCCCAGCCTGATTTTTTGTTTTTCGTGAAACAGTCTCGCTAGGTTGCTGAGTCTCGCTACATTGATGAGGCTGACCTCTAACCTGTGATCCTCTCTCAGCCTCCCAAGTAGTGGGATTACAGGCATGTGTCACCACACCCAGCCATCTAAAAGTTTTAAAAACTTTTTGTTACCTGGAAGTTTCCACTAACATTGTAAAATAGGGCATATCTGATTATCTGATTGCGATTTTCTTTTTTATTTGGTAGGGAAAGGGCTCTCCATTAATAGAATGCTCTTTTTTGGGGGGGGGGGTGATACCAGGGATTGAACCCAGAGGCATTCTATCTCTGAGCTATACCCCCCAGCCCTATTTTTTATTCTTTATTTTGAAACAGGGTCTGCTAAGTTGTGGAGAGCCACCATGTCTTCTGGCTCACCGTGTGTGTGTGTGTGTGTGTGTGTGTGTGTGTGTGTTGTGTGTGTGTGTGTTGTGTGTGTGTTATTGGGGATTGAACCTGAACCCAGAGGCATTCCACCTCAAGCTACACCCTCAGGCTCATTTTATTTCTATTTTGAAACAAGGTCTCACTAGGTTGATGAAAGTCTCACTACTTGCTGAGACTGTCCTTGAACCTGTGATCCTCCTGTCTCAGCCTCCCAAGTACTGAGGGTATAGGCATGCACTACCGAGCCCGGTAGTAGAAGACCGTTTGTTGTTTTAGGTATCTGGCCACTGGCTTTGTGTAAGTTTTCACGTAGTGGTTATTAAGGACCAGTGCAGGGTTTTTGAACAGGCTGACACTGAGCACTCATTTAACGCAGCCCTTCAGCAGTCCTGTGAGGTGGCTGACGCTCTTGCCATCCCCGATTCACAGGAGTCACTGAGAGCGCATGACCCCAGCGAGCTGCTCCGGGCAGCCGGCTCTGAGTCCTTGTCCACCTCAGGCACAGATGCAGGGAGCTGTAGTTTTGACATATGCGGCCAGATCATGCAGACGCAGGTAAATGTGTCTGCGAGAGACTGGCTGTCCGACAATTAAATCAGATCCCGAGAAGGAGCTTTCTCAATCAGGACTTGGAGCAAAGTGTTGAGGACACCTGTTTGATGTCACCATCCTTCCTTGTTCACTGCCGGCAGGGCCAGGCAGCCATACTTCAAGCTCTGTGGCTTTTCAACACCACCTCTCCAGGCAAGAGCCTAATGTCCCCTGGGTTCAGCCAGCCCTCTCCCCCCCAACCCCCCACCCATTGAGGACCTCTGCCTTAGAGAACATGTAGTAAGTGCTCGCTGAGTGCTTCACCAAGCACCATCGGTGGCCACAAAGTGACATATGGCCACTGGGCCTCACAGCACAGGGCAGCCCACCCTGCTGCAAATTCCTGGTGCCCTGTCACTAGCTTTAGGCTTGGGCGTGGGAGCCCTTGTCTTTCTGGAAGGTTGTGTAGGGAAGCTAAGCTGTCCTCGGGAACAGGCATGTTTAAAGATAGGCCACCTCGTCACAGTGCAGGCCTATGGGACCTCCTTTGCTCTGTCTGCAGAGACATTTTCCTTCCTGTGATGGCTTTTCTTGGTCAGAGTAGCAGCCTGAGCTCCGGTGGCATCTGGCTTTGGACTGTGCCTGTTGGCATGACTCTCATCTTTGACTCCTCTCCTTTCCTCTCCAGAAAGGACCTAAGTGTGAAGTACCCCGAAGACCTCCCCATCACCCTTCCGAACCTGCTGAAGTTCATCTTGCATCACTCGGGCCCTGCCTCTGGCCCTCAGAGCGTGACCAACTCTCCTACCAAAGAATGTGTTCAGAGCGAGGCCGTCCTGCAGCAGGGACACATCTCCCACCTGGAGAGAGAGATCCAGAAGCTGAGAGCGGAGATCAGCAGCCTCCACCGCGCACAGGTGCAGGTGGAGGGCCAGCTCTCCAGCGCCCGCAGGGACGAGCGCCGGCTGCTGCGAGAGCAGCAGACCCTGGAGAAGCAGCACAGCCTGCTGCAGCAGCACAGCGAGCAGCTGCAGGCCCTGTACACGCAGAAGGCCCGGGAGCTCGAGGAGCTGGCCGACGCCTCGGAGACCTTGCTCACCGAGAACGCGTGGCTCAAGATCCTGGTGGCCACCATGGAGAGGAAACTGGAGGACCAGGACAGGGCCGAGGACGCACGCCCTGCCCACCCCGAGCCTGCAGGTGCCCCCCGGTTACCTGGCGGCACCTCCCTGCCTCCCAATGTCAGCGCCGAGCTGGCATCCGAGAGGAAGAACGAGAACAGGACAGACTAACTTTTGAAATGACATGAAGGAATCAGAGGTGAAAACTGTACATTTGGGAATATATTTATGCAAATTTTATTGAAATTTATTGTAAATAAAGATTTTCTCAGTGGTCTAGAAAATCAGCTTGAATGTCATTCAGCTGTTGTTGAACAGGGATGACATCCCCTCCACTTATTGCACAAACTTGGTAGCTTTGAGACGAAAACAGTAGCACAGTCCATTCTGAAGGTCTGTCTGAAAAATCAGTCCATAACTTAGTGGCTCAGTGTCAAGAGTTCCCTCCCCACTCCCCTCCTGTTGCTTCCGCCAAGATATGAAGGATGAAAGGTTAATTTCTTGACTAGTCTTAGAAGACTTGAACACAACAGTTGGGCTATTGAGAAAGAATTCAGAGAGAGGTCATAACTTACTAAGCCGTTGGAGTGTGAGGCTCTGTGTCTAAGCTAAAAAACAGTAGCCATTGAGAAATAAGAACAGGGAGAGCTGATGCGTGGCCGCCCACTGGCTCTGCACACCCCACAGTGCCCCCCGCGCCTGCCCCTCACCCGATGGGCACTGTTCACGTTCCAGAGATGCCCAGGGCAACTGGACAGGGCTGTAAGAAAACCTCCAGAAATGAAGCTGATGAGAAAGCATCATCATTTAATCATCTCAAGATCAGAACTTCACTGGTGCAGTAAAAACCACAGGGCAAGCCCGACAGTGGAGCGCGGGTCAGTTCTAGGGGCCAGGCTCAGAGACAGTGCAGACCCCATCCTCCATAATTAACTAGGGACAGTCTGCCTGCATGTGTGTGGCTGGCCAGCTCACGCAGAGGTAGAGAGCTTGGAGGGGGTTATGGAATGGGGGGGTGGACCAGTGCCTTGGCTTTTAATAACTCTGCAGGGCACCCCCCATCTCCAGTCGGTACCTTTGCACTCTGTCCCCCCTCCCTGGACTGGCTGCAGTGGCTGGGTCACTGCTCCCAGCCCACCCTACCTGCACACCTCTGCCGACATCCACCCTCTTCCCTAGTAGGGAAGGGCCAGGTAGGGGCCCAGGGCATTGCCTCTCCCGCTCGCCCAGGTTCCTCAGCAGCTCACCTGTGCTGTGTCACCACTGCCTTCAGCACAAATGGCCTCATTAGCTGCCGCCTCCTCACCCTGGCCTGACCCCCAATTTAGGTGTACGCTACTAAAAAGAAGAGTGCCCTACGGCACCCCCCTTGGAGTTTTAGAAAGTGGGTTGGATTGGCTCCACATGCTTCTTAGAGGCGATGCCGCCCACCTGGCCAGGAGGCTCTCTGCCCGTGCTGCTTGCCGAAGCTCAAGTGAGCAGGCCGGTGCTCCACAGCTAAGCCAGATCTGGCCTCCGGTTTGTCACCAGGACGACAACGCAAGTCACATTCTAATCTGATGGTACAGAATGTGCTTACCACGGTGGGATTACAATTAAGAGAGCTCACTGAAATGTACTCAAGGAATACCTTGCAGACGAGGCCGCTGAGAAGGGCTGGCTCCTCAACTGGGAGAACCAAGTTCTGAACTTGAAATTCACCCAGTCCCACCCCCACGCCCTGCACTAATTACAGCCTGGCAGGGAGCTCCCGGTGGCTCCCGTTGAGTGCCTGCACACAGGAAATGACCTGTCCACGCTAGGTGCCTCTAGAGCTGGGTCAGGGGACAGTCTACAGAGACCCACCAATGAAAGCAAAATCCAGTACCCAGCCGGCCTGCGGGTGGTCATCAGAGAGAAAAAGGAAGCTAACTGGGAAAAGAGAGAAAAAGCCCAACAGTCTCCACCTCATCCCCTCCAGTGCAGAAAATATTAAATACAGAAACAAAACAGAAAACTTTTGCTCTCCTGGGCCACTTGGGTCTCAGCCAGTTGGCTGCCACGAGCTCTGGCGTTTCTGAGGACCAGAGCAATTTCAGCGAGGCCTGCGCTAAGCGGAAGTGCTCTGCACGCTCAAGGCCAAAGGGGCAAGAAACCGCTCTGCTACTAAGACACCTGGCAGCCTCAGGACGCGTGCCTGCCTCGTCCTTCACCGGCTCCCAGGCGGGTAGCTTCCTTGCAATAACTCCGCCATCAACAGTCGCTGCTACTTGACAACTGCATCTGCCTGGAGAAAAGAGGGCGGCGTGTGGCTCTTCCACCCCTTACACACCAGGCAGACATCTCCACAGCACCCCGGCTGGTCAGCCGGGAGACTCAAGACTGACATCTCACCTCCCTCACCCACACACCCACAGACGTTCCAGACTCCTGCCACGTGCAGCTCGGACCTTGCGAGTCTAAGACCTTCCATGGTCTTGCCTCAGCTTGTCATGAGTACAATGGTACAAACCCTTCCCATGTGCTCTAGGTGGTGTTTTAAAAAATCGGCAAAAAGGCTTAAGCACGTGCTTCTGGGGCCTATTTACAGTTCACAGGTTTGTTAATTCACGCGTTACAGTAGTAGCTCCATCGAAAACAGGCTCAGCTAGACATTCAAGTAACAAAAGCGCTATGGGGCCACAGCCCCAGCTAGGGCGGGCCTGCCCACTGCCTGCAATGGGCAGCCCCACCAGGAGGCCGCGGGGAAGCCCAGGACAGCTGGGACCCTGGAGTCAGTGCATGCGATGATGAAGCCAGCCGCGGCCATGCCAGCGAGTGTCAACCTTCCTTTTGGACAGCAGCACGTCTGTGTGGTTCTGCCTTTCCTGGTGCCTCTCGGCTGGCTGCAGACAGGACCAGAAGCCTTGCAGCCTGGATCAGCCGTGCACTTCCGGGCCATTGGGGGTCATCATCTTGGCCTTCCTCTCCACGCACGGTCCCTTGGCCGAATACTGCACCAGCAGGAAGGGCTCCTTGGTCTCGCCATCGCCCACGATGCTCTCCTCGTCCTCCGACTGGCTGATGCGCTGCAGCCGCAGGTAACACCAGCAGCCCAGGATCAAGGCCCCCAGGGCGGCGATGGCGATGAGGATGACGATGACCGTGACCACGCCCGTGGTGGGGCTGTGATCCATGATAGACATGGTCAGTGCGCGGGGGGCTTCCTTGGCAGGAGGCTCTTGCCGATGGCTGGCTCAACGAGGCTAGAACTTAGGCTGGACACAAAAGTCCTGAAAGACAAAGCAAGATGTGGCTACAGCAGAGCGTCACTGGGCACCAGACCGCTCGGGAGCTTTGGGGGTCTCACTATGTTGCTCAGACTCATTTCAAAGTCTCAGGTTCAAGGGACCCTCCTGCTCAGCCTCCGGGTGCTGGCACTATAGGTGCGCACCTCCAGCTCATGGGTTTTGTGTTTTGTTTTATGATGATGGAGATGGAACCCAAGTAGGTTCTACCACCAAGCTATACCCCAACCCCTTTTTATTTATTTATTTTGAGATAGGATCTCACTAAGTTGTCCAAGCTGGCCTTGATCTTGTGATCCTCCTGTCTCCCAGGTACTGGAATTACAAGCGTGTACCACTGGGTCTAGCCATGGGATCTATCTTTACGAGTTCGTTCTTTAGCCTGCCTGTCTCGCCTTGCTCCTAGTGAGAAACACCACGCAGGATCTAGCTGTCTCCCTGTTCACTGACGCCCCCCAGCTGCTTCCTGATACCTGAGTGCTTCTACCAGGTTGGCCATCACCCTTGCTTGGGCACATAAGAGGCGCAGGGGCTGGGGGGGATTCAAAAGGGCCTGCACGTGCTCATAAGGATCACAGGTTCAAGGCCAGCCTCAGCAACTTAGCAAGACCGTTTCAAAATTTAAAAAGGGGCTGGGGGTGTAACTCAGAGGTAGAATGCCCCTGGGGTTCATTCTCCAATACCAAAAAAAAAAAAAAAAAAACAAGAGGTCCAGACGTTATGTTGAAGCTGTACATCCTGGAACCAGCACCACCCAGTGTTTAATAACCAGTCAGGACTGAGAGGAGCCAGTGGCTTCCTGAGGCTACAGAGGAAGGATTCGAAAGCAGTGAAATAACATCTGTCCCTGTGGGGAACAGGTGACACATCTGGAGCAACCAAGCCCTTCTGGGACCCCGGGAGAGGGAGCAGCAGACAGCCACTCCTGCCAGGAGGGGCGATGGCTGGCCTGGGGAGAGACGGAGGTGGGTCCCGGTCCCGGAAGATGCACTGCGGGCCAGCGGGCAGGCTGCTGTGCACACAGCTGCTAGTACGGGCCCCAGACCGCAAACTGCTCAGTACTCCAAAACATGCGTCACTACCAATTCGGGTGCCGAGTCAGGAAACAAAGGACTGGGTGCCGCACCTCACCTGGGTGGCAGGTGAGGGGCGGGAGGCTGCTTAGGAGGTCACGTGGGTGGGGAGCAGCAGCTGCTGAGGCTCTGAAGGCAGGCGGGCAGGAGGGGGCTGTACGGAGCCGGAGGTCACCCTGCTGGGTGGGGGTGTGGTGGGGCCAGACCTGCACTCAGATTTGCTGGGGGTGGGGGCAAGTGACTCAGACAGCTCCCTCCATTCTGGGAAACCCAAATCCTGCTGAGGAGCAAAGGAGAAGGTCCAGAAAACCCAGACTCCGGTTTATCCCCTTCCACCACGAGGCCCAGGCCACAACAGCACCCCGGAGGTCAGGACTTTGCCGCCCTTGCCACGCCTGGGTGCTGGAGCTAGCAGGCTGCTCTGGCATCCCGCCACATCATACATGGAGGGGATCACAGTAACTCATGCCCGGGTGGCCACGCAGGACAGGCCGGGCAGTCCCCACTCCGTAGGAACCTGGTGTCTGGATTCCTGTTATTTTCCCTTTTAGAAGAGTGCCATCAACACAGGTAGGTAGACGGCACTGGAAAAGGTTTTCCGTCTAAACAGGATGGAACCTGCCGTGTCCTTGAGCAGTAACAGCCTTAATTAGCAATGACTCTTACCCAAAGGGGAGGCTCTCCTCTGCAGGGCCAGGCCTGCCTGAAGGTCACGGCAGCTAAGTCACTTCCTGAGTGTCCAGGGACCAGGGAGTACCATGCAAAGCCCGAGCAGGAGAGCTGACATCCCAGGAGCTAGGGTTTTCTAACCACCTCCAGGTCCGAGCTGCCACCATCCCTAACGGGCTCCCGTCCACCCACACTTTCAGTCGCACGACGCAGGACACAGAAGTCCTTACAGTGACCTACAGAACCTCCACGTGCGTCGGCGCTACGGCGCACTGTTCCCTGGCCATCCTGCCTCGTGCCCTCCAGTACCCTCCCGGTGCCCGCCTCTGCCCAGGCAGGCCCCTCTGCCCAGGATGCAGCGGTCCTCTCCTGAGGGGCACTTATGTCCCACCCTGGGGACATCCGATCGTGCATGGCGCCATTCTGGGTTGTCACACCATAGGCAGGTGGCATTCTGGCTAGGGATTCTGCACACACCCCTCATCTAGGGCACCAAGTGACTAGGTCCCCAGCGTCAACAAGTGTGGAAATGGACAAAGTACCTCTGACCCAGCTGAAGCCAGCTCCAGAGAGGAAGCCCTCCTGACCAGGAAGCTGGGGGCTCCCTCCCCCGTGCAGCGTCAGCGGCAAGCCTGGCTTCCTGGTCAGCGCTGCCTCCCCTCGCCCTGCAGGGCTGTGTGCTCCGCCCGCCACCATCAGCCTGTCCTCTCGGGCGACCTCCAGATGAGCAGGGCATTCCCGGCCCGCAGAGCGCGCCCGCTGTGCCGGGTGGACCTGTCTCCACCTGCCCGGGCTCTGGACCACAGAGCCAGCTGTGGCGCCCGCGCTCCCACCAACCCTCCGGTGAGGAGGCGAGCAGTATTGCTTCGGAAGGGGAAGTGTGTATGCTAGGGGTCGAGGGTGGCTCGGGGGCAGGAAGTGGGAAATCATACAGTGGTACCACGACTTGGGGAGTAGGTCAGGAGGCAAATCAGCGGTCCCAGGACCAATAAGGAAACTGAGGCACTGGCTGTCCCAGCTCAAAGGGACCCTCCGAGGGGAGTGGCGACCTCAAACTGGTTTGCTGTCCCTGGGCAGAGGCCGGTAAGCCAGCCGCAGTCATGCCTGGCCCGTGGCCCCAGCCGGTCGGCCCCTCAACATGCCTGTTCCTTCTCTCGCTCAGCAAGTACTTCCTGAGAACTGATCTGGAAGCTCTGATGGCGTCATTCCGGGCTCACCCTCCCAGACCTCAGAAGAGAATCCGGATTCCCTCCTCCCTGTGGGCACCTCAGCCCGACGCCCTCAGCCCAACGCCAGAGCCGGCCCCGGATCCTTCCTGTAATGGGGGCTTCCAGGGAGGGGCCACCCGCCCAGACCACCAGCTCCAGGAGCCTTCTCTTCCCGCACCTGCTGCTGTCTGCCTGGCCCTACTTGGCTTATTTCTCAGAGCTCTTTGCTGAAGTCCTCTAGGGTCTGGGCTGTGTCCCTGGCTGCGGTCTTGCTCTGGGAGGAGAGGGCCCTGCCCACAGCAGCACCCCCGTCCCACGCTGGCACATGCAGGTGCTCAGCAAAGGTCTGCTGAGTATTCCCAGCCCGAGGGTGCAGTGATGAGTTAGAGGAGACCCCACTTTCAAGGGATCCCAGCCAGGGGACCCCAGCTCCCTAATCCCAGGCCACTCCTGGGACCCTAAGCACACAGGTAGGTCCCCATGCCTGTCCCAGCAGCCTGCAAGGACGGGCTGCAGCCAGAGTGTGGAGACTTGGAGACCTGGCTGCTCCGTGCTGGGGGCAGTGAGGGGAGAAGCAGAGCCCAGAGGAAACTGGAGTGCTGAGGGCGGGCGGGCGGGCTCTGTGGGCCCCCTCTGCCTGGCTGCCCCCCGCCCTGCACTGCTCCCCTCTTGGGCCTCCTTCAGGCCCCTCTGAGCGCAGGTGTCTCCTGCAAGCCGGCTGACCCTCACCCCGACCCAGCAAAGCCCAAGGCCGCTGGGAGAAGGAGGGTGGAGAGGCCTGGAGCATCTCAGAACCGTCAAGACATCCCTGCCGAGCATGTGACCCTCCGGCCACCCTGTGGCTGACCGCTGACCATTGTCATCCCTAATGTACAGATAAGGAAACTGAGGTGCGGAGCATTTAAGTGGATTGCCCAAGAGCGAAGAGCTAGACCTCGGCTGTGAACCCAGACATGGGGCCTGGAAGAGCAAAGGGAGGGTCTTCCAAGCGCAGGGCCAGGACCCCTGACACTAGGGAGGGTCCCCTCGCCTGCTCCCTCAGTCACAACAAATGTAGCATCCAAGCCCAAGGCCAGCTGTCCCCCCAAAAAACATGCAGTGTTACCCCCACACCCTCCATCCTCCTGTTCCATGTGCCCTGACCCTCGGATCCCGCCCACTGCCCCAGGAAAAGCCCAGGTTCTGCAGGCTGCAGAGTCCCCGGCCCCAAACACCCTTGAAGGAGGTCAGCTGGAGCCCAGGACACAACAGATTCCAGGTAAGCACTGGCCAGCACCAGCCCTCGGGCACTCCTTATACCACACGGGCTGCGGTGGCACGTTGAGCTTGGTTTTCCAAGGCCCAGAGAGGTCAGTAGCTGGGCCCCCGGGCATACAGGGGCAGCCACCAAGGGCTCGGCCAGTCCCTGCCCCAGACACCAGAAGCACGAGGCACCGGCCTCCCAAGGTCCTCTCTCCCTCACTGGCTCCCAATGTAAGGGAGAGGACCTGAGTTACCCTTGCCTCTTCATGGGACCCCAAAATTAAGTCTACCCCGGTGGAGACTTTCAGGGCCCAGAGGGCAGAACCAGCAGCAGAGGTGGCTCTGGTGTCCTCCCACCTCCCCCCCCCTCAGCCAAGCGAGCTGCTCCTGCTGGCCTCGGTTTCTCAATGTGCACGGTGGGAGTGAGTCCCTCACCTCATCCCCGGGACCAGGAGGACACAGAGTCAGCCCAGGCTCAGTGCCACAAATAGCCCCTTCCCTGAGGGACACACGGCCGCCTCCTCCCACATCACGAGTGCTGCAGAGCTCTGCTGGGCACCAGCTGGCCACCCCACCCATCCACTGCCTGCCTGCCGCAGCCTCCACCTCCTGGGGTTCCTCCAGGGAAGCCAGGAGGGTTGCCCTGCTCACAGGGGCCAGCCAGCACCCAGGGGCTTCCAGCGCTGCCTCCACCCCCCCACCCCAACAAAGCCACCTGCCAAGTGTGCCAACCACCCAGGGGACCCCAGGTCACAAGCCAGCAACACTTCCTGCCCCAGGTTCTAAGTAGGAAAACCCGCCCGCAGGGAGAACTGGGCACTGGTGGACAGGACCAGGATGCAGGTGGACATCTCCTCTGCGCCAGGCTGGGCGGACACAGGAACACAAGGACACATCACACGAGGTCCCTGCCCTCCAAGAGCAGGGGACAGAACAGCAGGATGTCCGTGGGGAAGCTAACATTTATGGGCTGTGCCCAGCTCTGTGGCCAGCGCCCCCTCCCCCAACACACACACACAATCCAAAAGAGAAACTTGCTCCAGAAGCCCCTGGGGTTCCCGATGGCTGAGCTGGGGACCTGCCCCAAGGTGAGCTGGGGTGTCTTGGGGCTCAGGCCTGAGGCTCCTGTTCCCACCCACGGGTCATTTTCACAGGCTGCCCCAGTTCAACACATCTGGCCCAACAACTTCGGAAATGAGAGATGCTACAAAAGTTGGTGGCGATCCCTATGCCAGACGCTGAGCTAGGCACCTCACAGAGATGTCTCTTGAAATCTCTGCCTCAAAACAATCCTAGATTTTACTCTTCCCACTTGGCAGATAAAGAATCTGTGGCTCAGAGAAGTTAAGTCAATTGCCCAAGGTCACACAGCTCAAAAGTGGATGCAGGGATTCAAATTGAACCAGGCAGCCTGGATCCCAAATTCGAGGTTTCCGAATTTCCCCAATCTCTGACTCTAAAATGTCACATTCCTCTCTCCACCCCCCTGCCCTTCCGTGTGTGAGGGGTGAGGGCAGGTGAACCCCAGTGTGACCCCCTTGGGAGCAGGCTGAGTGACCTGTGCCGAGGACTCCAGGCTGGGGGCTCAGGGAGGACAGGCGCCCCGCGGCAGCTCCCGCGTGCTGAGCGCGGGCGGCGTGCAGGCAGGGTGCCAGGCGCGCGGCACGCACCCTCTCATTTAACCCTGCCAGGCAACGCCCCCCCACCCAGCACACACACTAAGGAGGGACAAGGCGAGGGGAGCAGGGGCTCGGCCAGGGGGCGACAGCTGGAGACGGAACGACAGCTGGCGAGGCAACTCAAGCCCGCCTGCCTGGGGGTGGGGGACGACGCGGGGCCGCGGGACCCAGTCATGCCCACGCCGCGCACGCACTGCCGACGGAGCCCGGCTCCCTACGCTGCAGCTCGGCCTCAGTTTCCCCACCCACGAAATGGGCGCCAGACGCCGCTCGGGGCCCGCAACCGCCAGAACCCCGCGGACCGCGCCGGCGACTGCCGGGACCCCAGTCTCTCCGGGGATTTGGAGCGATCCCGAAGTGTCCCGGGGAGCCGGGCGCGGAACTGCGGACCGCGGCGGGGGACTGGCGCTGACGGGGGAGGGGGACGGCGCTCCCCGCACAGCGGCCTCCGCCCCCCGCCGCCTCCTTTGTCCCGATCTCGCCGCAGCGCCGCGGACAAAGAGCCCCCGCCCGCGGGCGCGGCCCCCGGAACAGACCCTCCCGAAGCCGCGCCCCCGCCCGCCCCTCCCCCGCCGCGGAGACCCTGGCCCTGGCGCCGCCGCCCGCGCGCCCGCACCCCGTCTCGCCGCCGCCCCCTTCCTGCAAGCGCCCGCCCGGCCCGGCTCACCATGGCGCGGCCCGCAGCCCGGCCCGATCGCCCGCAGGAGCCCCGCCGGCCCGGCTCCGCCCGCCCGCCAGCCCGGTCCGGCCGCCGCGCACCGTCGGGACGCAGGAGCCCTGCTCTGCGGCGGGCGGGGCGCGCGGCTCCGCCCCCACGGGGCGTGTCCCCCCGCGACCAATGGGCGTCCGCGCTAGGACGGCGGGAGGGGCGGGGCGGGCGGAGTCACGTGCGCCGCGAGCCGGGACCGGCGGGGCGGGGGTTGCACGCAGCTCGCAGAACGGGGAACTGGGGGTGGGGGGCGGGCTGGGTTTCGGCACCCGCCGAGCGGGCCTGGGAGAACCCCGCAAAGGACATCCTCCTTCCGCGATGCTCGCCCCAACCCACTCGACGACAGAGGGTAAACCGAGGCACGGAGCTGGTAAGAGTTGCACACCGCCTGGAAGCTGGAACGACGGAAGGGGCAGGCGAGGGGCGCGAACACAGAGTTGAATGACCTTGCTAGGGGAAAGATCTGGTCATTCGTTCGTTTGCTAATTCATTGATTCATCCATCCAACACGTATATGACACAGTGACCAGGTGCCTGCTACCGCGCGAACAGCCAGGAACCAAACAAACGAGGTCTTGTGCTCAGAGCTCTCATCGCCCTGCGGACTGGGGCTGCGGGGGAACTTGCAGCCCTGTGGTCACTTGCGATTTTATTTTTTTTAACATAATACCCAGGGATTAGGTCCCCACCAAGTGCCGTGCCCTGTACTAACGTCACACCCAATGCACCCCGCTGTTTCCCACCTCCTGGCTTTGCTGATACCAACACCCTCAGCCAAGGGTCCCCCTTTGTCATTCTCCCCTGTCCATTGTAAAACTACTACATTTTTTGAGAATGTGTGATTAACTTTTGGCCCCTCATTTGGGCTTTCCCATTCACTGCAGAGTCTACAGAACAATGCCAGGCATACAGTAGGTGCTAAATAAATGTATGCTGAGCCAGGTGTAGCAGTGCACACTTGTAATCCCAGTACTTGGCCAGCTAAAACAGGAAGATCGCAGGCTTGATTGAGACCAGCCTCAGCAACTTAGCGAGACTCTCAGCAACCTAGGGAGACCCTATTTCAACACCAAAAGTAAGCAACTATTTAGTGAGGCCCTCCGCAACTTAGTGAGACTCTGTTTCAAAATAAAGAATAAAAAATAGGACTAGGGGTGTCGCTCAGAGGTAGAATACCCCTGGGTTCAATCCCCAGT
>PVLC010017365.1:0-33889 GCA_004027655.1 Graphiurus murinus
AAAAAAAAAAAGAAAAAGAAAAAGAAAATACCATCTCTCAGCCAGGTGTGGTGGCACATACTTGTAATCCCAGCATTTGGGAGGCTGAGACTAGAGGATCCAGGTTCGCGGCCAGCCTCAGCTACCTAATGAGGCACTCTGCAACTTAGTGAGACCCGGTTTCAAAATAAAGAATAAAAAATTGCTGCTCCCAGCAACCATGCCAGGAAGAGGGGCTCAAGACCCTGGAGCAGACCAGACTCTCAGAACGGGGAGAGACCTCAGCTCTAACACGGTGGAGGGAGTGAGGGAATGGGTGTTTTCTTTTCCCTGTACTAAAGAAATAAAGATGAGAATCAGAATAAAAAAAAAAAAAAAGAATAATAAAAAAAAATAGGGCTGGGAGTGTAGCTTGGAGATAGAATGCCCCTGAGTTCAATTCCCAGTACCTCAAATAAATAAATAAATAAATAAATAAATAAATAAATAAATAAATAAATAAATAAATAAAATACCATCTCTCATGTATATGTCTGCAGCTTATTTTGATCCTTTAGATTAAAAAAATAATTTTATTTATTTATTTATACGGTACTGGGGATTGAACTCAGGGGCATTCTACCTCCGAGCTATACCCCCAGCCCTATTATTTATTCTTTATTTTGAAACCGAGTCTCACTAAGTTGTGGAGTGCCTCACTAGGTAGCTGAGGCTGGCTGCGAACCCGGATCCTCTGGTCTCAGCCTCCCGAATGCTGGGATTACAAGCGTGCGCCACCACGCCCGGCTTCATAGTTTTATTTAGAAGGAAAAAAATAAATAAAATGAGGATATTAGGGAAAACTTTTGTGTGTGTGTGTGTGGTACTGGGGATTGAACCTAGAGACATTCTACCTCCAAGCTACACTTTCAACCCTATTTTTTACTCTTTATTTTGAAACAGGGCTCACTAAGTGGCAGAGTGCCTCACTAGGGAGCTGAGTCTTGCCTTGAACCTGCAATCTTCCTGTGTCAGCCTCCCAAGTACTGGGATTATAAAGCATGTGCCACAACGCCTAAGTAGGGAAAACCTTTCAGTACAGTTGCAACCACTTAATATTTTTTATTTTTTGCAGTACTGGGGATTGAATCCAGGGGCATTCTACCTCCGAGCTACACCCCCAGCCCTATTTTTTGTATTCTTTATTTTGAAACAGGGTCTCACTAAGTTGCAGAGTGCCTCACTAGGTAGCTGAGGCTTGCTGCGAACCCGGATCCTCTGGTCTCAGCCTCCCAAATGCTGGGATTACAAGCGTGCGCCACCACGCTCGGCTCGCAACCACTTAATAATTTTAAAGGTAACATTAACAGTAGAAAATTAAGTTTTGAAATTTTTACTAAGACAATATGGGAGAAAGTACGCAGAAAAATTAATACTTAGCTATTAAAGCTTTTTTTAGCCTTTCATGTCATCTCTCTGCTCTTGATCAAAACTCAAAAGATTTAATTCCTACATCTTAGAGGATAGTTTCCCAAGTTGGGCAAAACCACTCCCCTGGGGAATGCTAGAACGAAACAATGCAAATTTGTCACTGCATCCTTCTGCCTGTTGGCTTAAAGATGTTGTTTCCAGGGGGGCGCTAAGCAGTATTTTTCCGGAAAAGGGGAGGTATGACAGGATAAGTTTGGGGGCCTAGGTCTCAGAGGATGCAGAAGACTGTACAGTCTTATCTGAAGTCTCACTTCATTTGACAGAATTTTGAAACTAATTTTCAAAATGTTTTAAAGTCACTAGAACACTCTTGCCTAACCTGAAACACACTACATCTGCTGGTTCAGGGTGCACATAAGGCAGATCAGGATAACTAGAGTGACTAAATGAATTTTAATTTCCAATTAGATTTTTATTACTTTTTCTTTCCATGGAAGATAAATTTTCTCAAAAAAAAGCAAGAGTTAAATTTGATCCTTTCTGTTAAAATTAACTCATTTCTCTATGTCATTAAAAAGGTATCAGCCGGGCTTGGTGGTACATGCTTACAATCCCAGTACTTGGGAGGCTGAGACAGGAGGATCACAGGTTCACGGCCAGCCTCAGCAACTTTTGAGGCCCTCTGCAACTTAGTGAGACTGTTTCAAAATAAAGAATAAAAATAGGGCTGAAGGTATAACGTAGAGTTAGAATCCCCCTGGGTTCCATCCCCAGGAACACATACACACACACACACACACACACACACACACACACACACACACACGTAATATCAGCCAGGCGTGGTGGTGCACGCTTGTAATCCCAGTACTTGGGAGGCTGAGACAGGAGGATTGCAGGCTCAAAGCTAGCCTTGGCAACCTAGCAAGGCTCTCAGCAACCTAGTGAAACCCTGTTTCCAAGGATGAGGTATAAAATCGGGCTGGAAGTGTAGCTTGGGAGTAGAATGCCTCTGGGTTCAATCCCCAGGACAAAAAAAAAAAGAGAGAGAGAGAAAATAATATCATATGCTTTATCTCAGAGACGTAAGAGGTGAGACATCATATGCATAGTGAAAAATTCCACAACCCCTATCTCCCCTCCAATCCCAAAAGAAATGAGGATATAGATGTCACATTAATTAACTATATATTTGATTTTTGTATACTTTAAAGAACGTCTGTCTGGAGTTATTTAATTAGGAAATCTTAGAGTTTGGGGCTTAAAAATAATTTTAATTATTTTCACCATTCAACACAGTAAATATCTATATATGCAGCCAACTGAAAATGGCCATTAAAATTAAATAGAATCATAATAACTTCATAGATCAGTGTGACAGACATTTCTACTATTTCTTAATTAAATTTACCTGACCAGTTGCTTTTTAGGGTCTAGTATGTTCAGTAACTTGTCTGCATACACCTTCTTAGAAGCAGTAAAAAGAATGATCTACAAATTCAGGGGAGAAGAAGTAATCATTATACATGATCTAAATATGGGTACTATATTGAATAAAATAAAAATACATATGCAATTAGTCTAAGAATGTTTACCTCATACATCTGAGACATTCGTTCCAGGAATTCCCTGAAGAATGGTCTTAGTCTCACATAAACCTGAAGAAATACAAAGATAGTTTTCAGCAAATAAGCCTAAAATGGAAACCATATATTTTTAAGATTTGTTATGTTCTATATAATTTCAAAATTTAAAAAAGAATGTTTACTAAGTACCACTAAAATCAAATGTATTTCACATACAAGAAATAAACAATCTTTTAGTGGGATAACTATAACCACTGGTGATCATTTCACTTTTTTTTTTTGGTGGTAGTGGAGATTGAACCCAGGGGCATTCTACCTCTGAGATTCATCCCCAGCCCAAGTTCATTTCTTATTTGGAAACAGGGTCTCGCTAGGTTGATGAGAGTCTCACTACTTGCTGAGGCTGTCCTCCAACCTGCGATCCTCCTGTCTCAGCCTCCCATGTACTGGGATTATGGGCGTGCGTTTCCACACCCAGCTATTATTTTATTTTTAATAGTTAGAAAAATGCATACAATGTAACGGTACTTCATGAGAATATAATTTTAATAAACATTTAAACTAAAATGGAAGGTTCCCCTCTGAGATTTTGATCCACCAATCAGCTCCATCTTCCAGCCAGGTAGCATCCATCCAATTATTAGGCAGGCTGAGTGTCCACCTCTAGCTGACCTGTCTCAATGACCTTCCTCAATAATTACTCAGAGTTTGTTCTCAACAATCACCTACTAAAAATACTTTTATTTAAAATTTCTATTAAGGTAAATAATATTCAAGAAGAAATGTTTGGATTGGTGGGCTTATTTAACCACAAATTTTCAGAAATCAATCTTGTTCTTCTACATTTAATGATTCAGAAATAACATCTAAATTAGCATCACTGGGCTACTTGAGATTATAAATATAACAGTCAAACATGCCAATTCTCTAAACCTACTGCTCAACATCAGGAATGACTACGATATCCAAAGAGCTGCCTTTTATTTATTATTTCTTATTTCTGTGTCTGGCTTCTTGACTAACATTTAATGTTGCTCTTGTGATACACTCCAATATTCAAAATGCGCAAAAATATAGCCTATGAATAGCCACTAAAACTACTGACAAAAGATTTTGATTCTCCTAAATTGTATTCATTTTGAGACACGTTTATAAAAAGAAAAATTTTGTACTTCACTGAAAGGTGACTATTTTCATATACTATGAGTAATATTTATTGAACCAGATCCAAAGGATTCTGATTCAAAAAAACGCCTGTGATGGCTACAAATCAAATTTAGGCTTAGTGGAGTTTAATTCTGGCATCCATAACACATTCATATAAAAATTCACCCATGACAAAAATTCCAGTTCTAGGAAATGTTTTATGGCAAAACAGAAGGAAAGCATTTAAAGGCTTCTCAGAGGTAGAAACGATGTTTTACCAATCTTGTAAATTACAAAGCCCAAAGGAATAAGACAATATAATAAGCACCTGATAAAAATCAAGTATATGAAGTATATGGAGATTGAACCCAGGGGCATTCTACCTCTGAGATTCATCCCCAGCTCTGGTTCATTTCTTTTCTTTTCTTTTCGCGGTACTGGGGATTGAACTCAGGGGCATTCTACCTCTGAGCTATACCCCCAAGCCCTATTTTTTATTCTTTATTTTGAAACCGAGTCTCACTAAATTGCGGAGTGCCTCACTAGGTAGCTGAGGCTGGCCGTGAACCCAGATCCTCCGGTCTTAACCTCCCGAATGCTGGGATTACAAGCGTGCGCCACCACGCCCGGCTCTGGTTCATTTCTTATTTGGAAACAGGGTCTTGCTAGGTTGATGAGAGTCTCACTACTTGCTGAGGCTATCCTCCAACCTGCAATCCTCCTGTGTCAGCCTCCCATGTACTGGGATTATGGGCATGCGTGTCTGAAGTTAGGCAGTATAAACAGAAGCCAGCCTACATGACTAAAAGACTACTATAAAATTTCTTAACTGACTGCTTCTGAAGGCAAATTCTGAATGTTATTACAATGCTAATAATAGCACTCCATACCCATCTCTGGGATGGAATTTTTTTTTTTTTTTTTTTTTTTACTGAGGGTTGAACCCAGGGGCATGCTCTATCTCCAAGCTACACCTCCAGCACTTTTTATTTTATATTTTGAAATAAGGTCTTACTAAGTTGCTGATGGTCTTCCTAAATTGCTGAGGCTGGCCTCAGAACCTACAATTTTCCTGTATCAACCTCTCAAGTACTGGTATTACAGGGGCGTGCCACATCCTGCTATTTTATTCCCATTAGTCAGGCCTTTTATCTTAATTTTGTAAATAATCAAAAACAGTAAGCCACATATAACGCTTTCTAGCAAATAAAAACAACCAAATGCTCAGTATCCGATCACCATTATTTATGATGAAGTATAAATAATGTAACTGTAGATATTCTTCTGATCAATTTTAACTTTTTTTTTTTCTTGCTGTACTGAGGATTGAACCCAGGGACATTCTACCTCCAAGCTACACCTCCAGTCCTCTTTCCTTCTTTTTTTTTTTCAGTACTGGAGACTGAACTCAGGGGCATTCTGCCTCTGAGATATACCCCTAACCCCATTTTTCATTCTTTATGTTGAAACAGAGTCTCACTAAGTTGCAAAGGGCCTCACTCCGTAGCTGAGGCTCGCCCTAAACCTGCGATCCTTCTGTCTTAGCCTCCCAAGTACTGGAATTAGCCTGAGTCACCACACCCAGCCCCTAACACACAACTTTTGACACTGCCTTCAAAATGTTTTTGTTTACTGAGGATAAAAGGTAGCACTAAAGATGTAGAAACATAATGCTATAGTGTTTCCTTACCATGAAAAGAAAAAAAGTAATTATTGCCTATACAAATTCCTATCTTTAGAATAAGATTCACCATTTGAACAGAAAAAGTGTTTCAGGAAAGATTGAGGTGTTTAGTGAAAAAATAATGTATAAAGGAACAAAGTAACAACAAGCTCAGCCACAACAGCACTAATCCCAGTACTTGGGAGGCTGAGACAAGAGGAAGGAAAAAATGGTAGTGTAAGGTAATTTATAATAAAATAGGGCTTGGGGTATAGCTCAGAGCAGTAGAACACCCATGGGTTCAATCCCCCAAATGAAAACAACAACAACAACAAAACAAAACAAAATCAATGAACTGGTCTGGGCTTAGGGCCACATAGGGTTCTGTCATATGATAGAAAAGTAGAATGTCAGAAACAGAAGCAGACATACAGATACAAGGCCAGTAGGGTCTAAGTTGTTTGCATATACTAAAGGCAAGAGTGAACAAAACATATATACAAGAAATACTAAGTCATATTCAGTAGAAACAAACGTATGTATAAAACAGGTAGTTCAATTCTTGAGACTTCCACTACTCACAGGTAGATGATAGAGACACAAACACATAAATGCACACATAGGCATGCCTCTAAATGCTTCAAAATCTATTCCACAAATGCTTTTGGTTCTGTTTTTCTTTTCCTAACACTACTCCCATACAAAGATTCCTTTCCTCAGCTGCCTAGTTCCCATTTTCTTTTTGCAGTACTGGAGATTGAACCCAGGAGCATTCTACCTCCAAGTTATACTCCCAGTCCTATTTTTTATTCTTTATTTTGAAACAGGGTCTTACTAAGTAGCTGAGGCTGTCCGTGAACTCGGATCCTCCAGTCTCAGCCTCCCAAATGCTGGGATTACAAGCTTGCGCCACCATGCCCGACTCCTAGTTCCCGTTTTCTACCAACCATCCTTCTTCAAACTTATTCTTCATTTCAGTCTAGTATACATGTTCTTCCAGACCTAAATTATTCTATGTACACAACACTTTAAATCTTTTCAAAATAAGCCAAATAGTATCTTTTGGAAAATAAGTCAGAAGTTTAAAAGAAATTAATATATAATAAAAAAGAAGACTGCATTAACAGTGCATTAACACTACTTGATATGAACAATATCTGACAGCCTGCACTTTCTTTGGTAATAAGATAATGAGAATTTCCCAACTGTATATAGATAGTACTAATAAGATATTAGTGGTTAACAGAACTAGAGTTAATAAAAAGTAGCCTAAGAAATCCACTTAAAATTAGTTATAAATATTATGTGGTAAAGTTTGTTCAAATTCGACTTAGTGACTTCTCTTAGTTTATCAAACCTTAATCTATTTTATAACAGTATAACCAAAAACCAAACTAAAACAAAAAACTCTACCTGAAAATTAGCAGTTTCAACCTGCAAATGGCTAACAAACAAATATTTTAGTTGGGCGTGGTGGCGCACACCTATAATTCTAGTATTTGGGAGGCTGAGATAGGAGGAGAGCAGGTTCAAAGCCAGCCTCAGCAACTCAGTGAGGCTGGCATCAACTTAGAAAGTCTATTTCCAAATAAAAAATAAAATAGGGTTGGGGTGTAGCTCAGAGGTAGAACGTCTCTGGGTTCAATCCCCAGCACCACAACACACACAAACACAGACATACACACACACACACACACAGTCTTTTTAGGAAAAATATTTCAAAGTGATTTTTTTTTTCCCTTATGGTACTGGGGATGGAACCCAGGGATATTCTACCACTGAGCTATATCCCCAGCCCTATTTTATTTTTATTTTGAAATAGGGTCTTACTAGGTTGATGAAAGTCTCACTATTTTCTAAGTCTTCCTCAAACCTGTGCTCCTCCTATCTCAGCCTCTCAAGTACTGGGATTACAGGCACAGACCACCTGCCCAGCTCTAAGTGATTTTTAAGCCTGGACAATGTGGCTCTAATATTAAAAAGAAATAGTTTGATATATTTTCTGTGGTATCCTTTAAACTTACTGCTACATTACAGCAATAGGATTAAAAAATTGTAAAGTCAGGGGGTGGTAGTAGAGTTCAAGCTTAACTATGGGCAACACCTGGGCTTGATTTCCATATCCAAAATTTTAAAAAGGCAACTTCAGTAGAACTCATCGACTTAAGGGTATGCCACCCAAAGGGTTCTCTTTTAAACAAAAGGACAACAGGATGACAGTTGAGTGCCATTCAATCAGCAATAATAGTAAAGCATTAATGTACAACGCTGGGGACTGTGAAGAGTGAAACGGTAAATACTGAAACATTAAAGAAACATAATAAGCCGGGGTGGTGTGCACGCTTGTAATCCCAGTGCTTGGGAGGCTGAGAGGAGGATCCCAGGTTCACAGCCAGCCTCAGCAACTTGTGAGGCCCTCTGCAACTCAGTGAGATGCTGTTTCAAAATAAAAAATAAAATAGGGCTGCGGGTGTAGCTTGGAGGTAGAATGCCTCAAAAAAACCAAAAAACAAAAGAACCCCCTAAACTTAAACCTTAACTGTCAGACAAAAATCAATTTTTTTTTTTTTTTTTTTTTTTTGCAGTACTGGGAATGGAACCTTGAAGGCGTTCTACCTTCAAGCTACAGCTCCAGCCCTATTTTTTATTCTTTATTTTGAAACAGGGTCTCACTAAGTTGCGGAGGGTCTCACTAAGTGACTGAGGCTGGCTGCGAACCCGGATCCTCCAGTCTCAGCCTCCCAAATGTGTGCGCCACTACGTCCTGCTGACAAAAATCAATTAAAAAAGAATTTTTAAATTTATTTATTTTTTGCGGAGCTAGGGATTGAACCTAGGGGCATTCTACCTCTGAGTTACACTCCCAGTCCTATTTTGTAATTTTTATTTTGAAACAGGGTCTCACTAAGTTGCAGAGAGCCTCACTAAGTAGCTGAGGCTGGCCATGAACCCAGATCCTCTGGTCTCAGCTTCCCAAGTACTGGGATTACAAGCATGCGCCACCACGCCAGGCTTCCAGCTCTACTTTTTATTCTTTATTTTGAAACAGGGTCTCACTAAGTTTAAGAGGGACTCACTAAGTAGCCGAGTCTGGCCTCGAACCTGTGATCCTCCTATCTCAACCTCCCAGGTACTGGGAGTACAAGTGTGTAAGTGTGTACCACCACACCCAGCTTCCACTTGGACTTTTTTTTTTGAGTTGAATAGTATTTTATTTTAGACTATTTCAGTACATTTAGGGATGTCCACTTTTAAAAATCCTTTTTGTGGGGCGTGGTGGTGCACACTTGTAATCCCAATACTTGAGAGGCTAAGATAGGATTGCAGGTTCATGGCCAGCGTCAGCTACTTAGGGAGGCCCTCTGCAACTTAGTGAGACCTTGTTTCAAAATAAAGAATAAAATATAGGGCTGGGGGTGTAGCTCAGCGGTAGAATGCCCCTGGGTTCTAGCCCCAATATTTAAAAAAAAAAACAAAAACAAACCAAAGGTTATGTATTCATATAGATTATATTAAGTATGCAATGAACCATGTTCATCAAGTAAAAATTGGTGATTTCATTTATATATATATATATGCATTTAAATATGTAAATATAAAACTTCTGTCATGTTTAAATTAACATAGTTGTGTATGTGTGTGTGCGCATGTGGCACTGACTGGGAATTGAACCTAGGAAAATCCTACCTCTGAGCTATACTCCCAGCCCCTTCTATTTTGAAATGGCCTCATTAAATTGCTGAGAGTCTTGCTAAATTACTAAGGTTGTCCTGGAACTTGCGATCTTCCTGTACTGGGATTACAGGTGTGTGCCACCACACTCAGCTTAATATAGTTATTTTAAAAGCAAAAAATTTTAAAAAGGCCATTTTATATTATTTGGTACTGGGGATTGAACCCAGGGGCATTCTAACCTCCGAGCTACCCCCCGCCCCCAGACCTATTTTATTCTTTATTTTGAAACAGGGTCTCACTAAGTTGTGGAGAAACTTGTTGAGTTGCTGAGGCTGGCTGCAAACCTGTGATCCTCCTGTCTCAGCTTCCCATGTACTGGGATTACAGGCATGTGCTACCACACCTGGCTGGAAAAACATTAAGACAAAGATTTCCTACTACATTTTACTTCTGAGAAGTAGAGAACTATATTTCATCTTTCTTAACCTAAAAATTAGTAATAAATAATTATTAAAAAAATTAGTACCAATGACTAACCGTATTAACTAATAAGGATGGGAGAGGGTTTTTTTTGGGGGGGGACTGAACCAGGGGCATTCTACTTCTGATCTGTACTACCAGCCCCCCTCCCCCCTTTTTAAATTTTTGAAACAGGGTCTCATTAAGCTGCTGAGGCTGGCCTCTAACTTGAGATCTTTATGTCTCAGGCTCCCAAGTACTGGGATTATATGTGTGCACTACTATGCCCAATTTAAGAGTAATTTTTTTTGCGGTACTGGGGATTGAACACAGGGGCATTCTACCTCCGAGCTATACCCTCAGCCCTATTTTTTATTCTTTATTTTGAAACAGGGTCTCACTAAGTAGCTGAGGCTGGCCTCGAACCCAGATCCTCGGTCTCAGCCTCCCAAATGCTGGGATTACAAGCGTGCACCATGCCCAGTTCTAAGAGTAATTTTTTTTTTTTGGTACTGGGGATTGAACTCAGGGGCATTCTACCTCCGAGCTATACCCTCAGCTCTATTTTTTATTCTTTATTTTGAAACCGAGTCTCACTAAGTTGCGGAGTGCCTCACTAGGTAGCTGAGGCTGGCCGCGAACCCGGATCCTCCGGTCTCTGCCTCCTGAATGCTGGGATTACAAGCGTGCGCCACCACGCCTGGCCTTAAGAGTAATTTTAAAATAACATTTTTGCTGGGTGTGGGGTGGTGTATGTCTGTACAGTCCCCGTACTTGAGAGGCTGAGACAGGAGGATTACAGGTTTTAGACAGCTTCAGCAAGTTAGCAAGATGCTTTTTCTTTTCTTTTTTTTTTTTTGCGGTACTTGGGGATGGAACCTGGGGGCATTCTACCTCCGAGCTACAGCCCCAGCCCTATTTTTTATTCTTTATTTTGAAATAGGGCCTCACTAAGCAGCTGAGGCGGCTGCAAACCCGGATCCTCTAGTCTCAGCCTCCCAAATGCTGGGATTATAAGCGTGTGCTACCACACCCGGCTAAGCTGCTTTTTCAAAATAAGAAATAGGGTTATGGTGTAGCTCAGAGATAGAATGCCCCTAGATTCAATCTCTAAAAATAAATAACTCTAATGTAGTATTTTTAATACCTGTCTACAATTAATTATTGGAACTCTTCCCCACGAGCTCATATATTATCCTCAATAAGTGTCCATGATTCTAAACGTTATAGTTAGGCATAAATATACTTTTGTATAACAGAATTATGCTTTATGAAACTCAACAACAAAATGCCTCTTGATTAGTGTTGTCAGAATCTGGGAACAGATAAAATTTAATTAGGTATTTATTACAAAATTCTTCATTTAAAAGATTGAGTTTTTTCTTCATAGAGCAAAAATACAACTGACTTTTCTAGGAAAGACTATAGAGAATAGATAGAAGCCACTGACCCCCTAATCCTCTTGTTCTGTGGTTTGAAAATCATCCTAAGCTATAAGAATTGCAAGAAACAACTAATAATAGGAAGAGGCCAGACTCTGCTACCATGTGTCCCCACCCACCTGTCCGCTCCCCGCAACTCTTCCCATGAAAGCAACCTATACCAATAAAACAAAGCAACCTTTATAAGCAGCTCCCTACAGGATCCTATCTCTCCTTGAGTGCTTACCACAATCTGATTTCTGGACAGCTGACCCAAAGTTTGTTGATATTACTGATCTTCAGAAAGCCACTGACTGGCTAAAGTCTTATTGGTGAACAAAGAAAGTCAAAAAATCAGATGCCCCTGCCATACTTTACAGAATGAGGAGTTGGACAACACAGTTACGTTTGTCTGCACTGTGGTGAAACATATGAGGTATCTTCTTTTTGTCTTCAACCAGCCACGTTTGGGCTGAGTAGCTCTATTACATCTTCAAAAACTGAGCTCCAGTTCTTGATGGAGAGAGAGGAAGGTCATTGAGGAGGTGTTTCAGCTCAAGAGCTAAGTGAAAAATGTCTTTTGATTCAGTCCTGCTTGTGGATAGAAGTCATCTTCTGGATGGAAGAGGGAGTGAGATGACCTAGAGTCTTGAATTGGTGGATCTGCAGGAACAGAAACTAAATACAGTGGAGACCTCTTAACTAAGTAACACCATGAGATGGATTTCCTGACAATGTGTCAATATAAACTAAATATAAAGATTAAACATGTGCACTGGAAGTAATCATGCACTTGTTTTTCTAGATATCAAATGAGTTTGTATCATTTTATGAGTATTTTCCCAATAACTAATTAAAAAACAATTTTCAGAAAAAAATTAAAAACATACACCAATTCAAACAAAAATCTGCACTTTGCCTTTGTGAGTGCCATATTCTCAACTTTAAAGTCAGTTCTTCTTTCAAGTGACTTTTTCTCCATATATGCAAACTATAATCTATGTCATATAGAGTCAGTAGTAACATACATCAACTTTTCATTTGAGATGGATATTGCTTTTAACAACTTAAGAAATGGAATTTGAATCCATACTAATTTAGGCTTAAATAATCTATCTTAAAAATCCTAAGACTTGAATGAACCAAGTTTATTCCTAACCATATCAATTAAAAGGAGTATGTATAATGAAGTCAGGCAATCTTTAAATGTGAGTAGTGGCCACCTCAAACTTCCCTCAAGCTTTGATCTGAAAAAAACTATGAAAGCCCATAATCAGATTGCTATGGATCTAATTTAAGTTTTCTATATATAGTAACAAGAATTTTGATGTACATTTAATTACTTGCTTCCACTTAGAATTTGAGTATGTAAATTTACTGTATATACTCTCATAATCATTAGACCATGGTTAGCACACTATGGCCTGGCCAAATCCAGCCTGCCACTTATTTTTTTTTAATTAAGTTTTACTGGATATAGCTATCCTTTTTTGTTTATGGCTACTTTCAAATTGCAATGACAGAAAAAGTGGTTGCAACAGAGACTACAAAATCTAAAATATGTATAACCGGCATTTTTAGAAAAAAATCTGCCAACTCCTGATAAAGACAATTATTAAGTATATTTCATACAATTTACACTTTGAATTGTTTTGAAATAAAAGAGATAATGTAGAATTAAAATTAGAGGTCAACCGCAGCAAACTTACCACAAAAAGAAA
Source organism: Graphiurus murinus (assembly GCA_004027655.1). Lineage (NCBI taxonomy): Eukaryota > Metazoa > Chordata > Mammalia > Rodentia > Gliridae > Graphiurus > Graphiurus murinus. The sequence goes on from PVLC010017365.1 coordinate 13,061, forward strand.
ACAAAAGAAAAATAAGTCCCAAATAAGACCTTTATCTGGTCTGGATTCATATAAAGAAGCTGATCCTATCTTAACACAGAGAGAGGATGTGTGTATGTATGTATATAAATGCTATGTAACTGACATATTGGAGCGCATATAAATAAATGTCATGGAAGTAAGAGTATATACAGTATTTTACAGGTTTCTACCTTTAAGTGGGCCACATTACAGAATAGTGGTTAAATATGTAAGTTACATCTTACCTAATAATGTGGTTTCTCCAAAATCTCTTAGATCATCTCAGACCCTTGTGTTTATTTCTTCTTTGCCAGTAGATGGAGACAACACCACTGAAAGTTTAAAAGACATCATTCCCTGTTTAAAGGGAGCTTGCTGGTCTGAAAAAACTGGGGGAAACCCTAACCCAAAGATTTCTTCAGTTACTTTTTAAAAAACAGACAGAATGACTATACCAAAACCAGAAATCCAAGGGAACATACCCAATATTAACTATGGACATCCTCAAAAATTTACTGAAGGGGGAACTACACTCTGTCCTTGATGTAGTAAATAAATCATAATATTAAAATGCAATCATCTATATAGCTTCTAAGATTCAACTTCCTGCTGATCGCTAGGCTAGATCATTCATTTATTTGATTGCAGAAAGTATAACTCAAAATTATAAGAAAAAAGAATTCTTAGAATTTCAGAGGTAGGTGCAGTACATATAGTTTCTGTAAGTATTAATCATATGTACTGCTAAAAGCTATTTAGTAACAATAAGACAACTATCCAGGATTCACATGAAATATCAAGAACTTTTTAAAAAGAGAGTTAAAGCAATAAGAAAAAATCCAATTTTATAGACATATTGAAAAGAAAGAACCAAATTCATCAACCTTCCTGGTTTCTTATTTCACTACCAAAAATTACCTAAACAGACCAAAAGCCATCTGTAAGAAATAAGTTTCAAATCTGGAAACTTAAAGAGGTCATCTCTAAATCATTATTTACTTATATTTTTCAAATAGCATTCCTTTCCAAATTCAAAGCCCTAAAAACCAGTTTTCAAATGCAACCTTGCAAAAAACAAAATGAAAAACACCAACAAACACCAACAAGGTTACTAAGCTAAAAGAGAAAAGTAAGTTTTTGTTATACTATTTATATTTGCCACAAGACTCCTGTCCTTGAAGTGCACTAAACAAGAGCAACAGATTTGACAGAAAATGTCTTAAGAAAAAGATTTGCCTTAAACCAAATAAGAAGTTAAAAGAAACAGAAAAATCTTAAAATCCCTTCTTTTTATGTATTTTGCCCATTCTCTGATTATACATCAGAGCTAAAATCAGATACATTAAAGTGAGATTAATTTAGTATTCAAATATTATCATAGCTATAATACCTATCTAGGTTAAAGTAGAACTGACAATTACTGTTAAATCCTCTTAGGACTCCTTACTAGATGAAGCATTTTGTAAAGTAACCCTGAAGCACAAACTTCTATAGCTCTGAAATGTTATGAATCCTGTGAGATAGCATCTAAAATCTCTCAAGAAAACCGTAACTATATTCTATCAAGAGCACATAAACAACCATAAAGACCTTTTCATTAACCACACAGTAAATGCTCTGTGGCCTTATTTAATTAAACCTTGGGTTGGCTTCCTTTTCACAGACAACAAACTCTTTGACCCTTCCCAATCTTTCAACAACTGGTATATATGAAGGTAATACTAATTAAATAACTGCCAATGAAGAAAGGCACCTTGCAGTTTTCAAAGTGTATTCACTTATTTAATTAATTTGATTTATAACAGGGAGGTCTTAGACATAAAATAAAAACTATGGCCAAACACATAATCCACAGTGAAATCTTAATGACAATTATATTTTGCAATGTTACCAGTCTGCCAGAACAGATGAGAAATGCTTATACCCCAATTCTTTAACTAAAGCAGTAACTAGAAGAATATCCTGAAATTCTACGGTTAATGTAACACAGGTCTATCAAACTGCAATATGGCACACATCATTACTATAGGAAACAAAAGTGACCAACAAGGAATGAGTTTTCTTTATATTAATTGGATTTCTGAAAACAAAACAAAACAAAACACCAGGTGTTAACCTGGCAAGTTCCTCTTGGGGATCTATGTCAGTGCTCCTGCCTCCACCTGCTGGCAAAAAAATTCTGAAACTAGCAGATATCATTGGATAAGAAAAGTTAGTATATTTTTGGTAACAAATAAATGTTGCTTTATGTAACTATCTACCATGATGCTATTTTGTGTTAATAGATCCCTAAAATATTGATGAAATCCATAAGAAGTCTACAGAAAAACACAACGAACACTTTTTTGGGCTCAGAATGTTACCTACGAGGCCAAAAATCAAGTTAAAAAATTTAAATTACCTGATAAATGACATCTTGGAAAAGGACTGGAAAAGTAAGTGCTGCATCTTCTAGCTCATTTAGGCTACAGTGCACTAGTGTTTCATCCTTAAAAACAAAAACAAAAACAAAACTGAGTGAGTCTAAAATCAGATTTTTTTTTTTTTTGCGGTACTGGGAATGGAACGCGGGGGCATTCTACCTCCAAGCTACAGCCCCAGCCCTATTTTTTTTTTTTTTTTTTTGCGGTACTGGGAATTGAACTCAGGGGCATTCTACCTCTGAGCTACACCCCCAGCCCTATTTTTATTCTTTATTTTGAAACAGGGTCTCACTAAGTTGCGAGTGCCTCACTAGGTAGCTGACGCTGGCCGCGAACCCGGATCCTCCGGTCTCAGCCTCCCGAATGCTGGGATTACAAGCGTGCGCCACCACGCCCGGCTCCCAGCCCTATTTTTTATTCTTTATTTTGAAACAGGGTCTCACTAAGTTGCGGAGGACCTCACTAGGTAGCTGAGGCTGGCCACGAACCCGGATCCTCCAGTCTCAGCCTCCCAAATGCTGGGATTACAAGCGTGTAGCACCACGCCCGGCTAAAATCAGAATTTTATATAGTCATTTTGTTTATTTATTTTATTGGTACCGGGCGTTGAACCCAGGGGCATTCCACCTCTGAGCTACCATCCCGAATACTTTTCCACAAAGAGGAGGGAGGGGGAGGGGGAAGGGAGAGAGGGAGAGGGAGGGGGGGAGAGAGAGAGAGAGAGAGAGAGTGAGAGAGAGAGAGAGTGTGTGTGTGTGTGTGTAGTACTGGGTATTGAATCGAGAGATGGTCTTCCTCTGAGCTACATTCCCAGCACCATTTTATTTTTATTTTGAAACAGGATCTCACTAAATTGCAGAGGGCCTCACTAAGTTGCTGAGGCAGACTTCCAACCTGTGATCCTCCTGTCTCAGCTTCCCAAGTACTGGGATTACAGGCGTGTACCACCATGCCCAGCCAATTTTATGTAGTTGTAACCACCAAAAACACTGAAGTACCCATTCAGATGTGAAAGTTTACATTTATAATACATTATTATATGGGGCATAGTAATTTAGGATAGATTTTCTATTCTTTGTTTTGAAACAGGACCTCACTAAGTTGCAGAGGATCTCACTAAGTAGCTTAGGTTGGCTGAAAACTTGCAATCCTCCTGTCTCAGCCTCTCAAGTACTGGGATTAGTGACATGCATCACCATGCCCAGCTAGGATAGATTTTCTAATGTCACTGGTTCTCAAGTGCAGTTCCTGGACCAATAAAAATCATCAGCACCACCGGGAAACTAGAGAGAAACACCAATGAAATTGTTTTAATAAGATATTAAGGTGATTCTGATGCTCAACTTTGAGAACTGCTCTGAGTTCCTCAGTTGTCATATTAATGTTAAAAACACATGCATACTTTTTTTTTTGGTATTAGGGATTGAACTCAGAAGGATTCTACCTCTGGGCTAAATCCCCAGCCCAGTTTTATTTTTTTTATGTTGAAACAGGGTCTCGCTAAGTTGCTGAGGCTAGTCTTGAACCTGCAATCCTCCTGTTTCAGCCTCCCAGGTACTAGGATTGACAAGTGTGCACCACCACGCCCGGCTTCATACATTTTTTTTTTTTTAACAACAAGCAAGTTCAAGTTTGTTTGTTTGTTTGTTTGTTTATTTATTTATTTTGCGGTACTGGGGATTGAACTCAGAGGCATTCCACCTCCGAGCTATACCCCCAGCCCTATTTTTTATTCTTTATTTTGAAACCGAGTCTCATTAAGTTGTGGAGTGCCTCACTAGGAAGCTGAGGCTGGCCTCGAACCCGGATCCCCTGGTCTCAGCCTCCCAAATGCTGGGATTATAAGCGTGCGCCACCACGCCTGGCTCAGCCTCAGTAACTTTGTGAGGCCCTCTGCAATTTAGTAAGACTCTGTTTCAAAATAAAGAATTAAAAACAGGACTTGGGGTGTAGCTCACAGGTAGAATGCCCCTGGGCTCAATCCCCAGTACTACAAAAACAAACCAACCACCCACCAAAACTTTGGACTCTGAGGAAACAAAGAATAAGAAGCACTCTAGATGAATCCATAGTGTCCTACCTTTGGGCTGTACCCTGGCCGCTAAGTTGCTGAATCTGGCCTCAAACAAACAAACAAATACAACTATACTATATGCTAATTCAAAATTTAAAAGAGCCAGGCGTGGTGGCGCACGCTTGTAATCCCAGCATTTGGGAGGCTGAGACAGGAGTCCATCCGGGTTCGCGGCCAGCCTCAGCTACCTAGTGAGGCACTCCGCAATACAGTAGGAACCTGTTTCAAAATAAATAAAAAATAAGACTAGGGGTATAGCTCGGAGGTAGAATGCCTCCAGATTCCATCCCCAGTACCCCCCTCCCCCCCAAAAAAAGAATTTTTTTTTTTTTCTCAAGATAAATTTTCTGCTGGGCGTGGTGGCGCACGCTTATAATCACAGCATTTGGGAGGCTGAGACCAGGGGATCCGGATTCGTGGCCAGCCTCAGCTACCTACTGAGGCACTTCACAACTTAGTGAGACCCTGTTTCAAAATAAAGAATAAAAAATAGGGCTGGGGGTATAGCTCGGAGGTAGAATGCCCCTGAGTTCAATCCCCAGTACCGCAAAAAAAAAAAAAAAAAAGGATAGGGTTGGGGGTGTAGTTCAGAGGTTTCTAACCCCTGGGTTCAATCTCCAGTACCACCAAAAAAACCAAAACAAAACAACAACAACAACAAAAAAAAAAACATTTTCTTGCTATGTTGCCTAGGCTGGCCTTCTGGGCTAAGCAATCATCTTAACTCAGTCTCCACAGCAGCTGTGACTAGAGGTACAAATCACTACATCCCATGCTCAGCTCTTAAAATGCAAATTTTTAAATTATATCAAAAGCTTATCAAAGGCTTTAATAGTTGAGATTAAAATTATACCTATGACTATTAATAAAAAGGCTATGGTATTAGATAATATCACAAAAGTAAAAAATAAAAAAAAAAGGAGCATTGTTTTGCAGTTAACTAAATGAGACTCAGATTACATTCAGGAAAATATGAGAGCCTAACAAAAAAGAGAATCTAAAATCCAGGTATAGCCGGGAGTATTCTTGTAATTCCAGTACCTGGGAGGCTGAGACAGGAGGATTGCAGGTTCGAGGACAACCTCAGCAAGTAGTGAGACTCATCAATCTAGCAAAACCCTATTTCAAAATAAAATAAAATCGGGCTGGGGGCACAGTTCGGAGGTAGAATGCCCCTGGGTTCAATCCTCAGTACTACAAAGCAAGCAAACAAACAAAATATAGGTATTATTTTTATAAAATGAAATCAGACTTTCTTGAGATTAAAAAAAAAAAAAAAAAAGAAAAGAAAAAAATCATGGGGATGGGGATGTAACTCAGTACTTGCCTAGCATATTCGAGGTCTTCAGTTTGATTCTAAGCACCGTAAAAACAAACAAACAAAAAAAACAAATCACAACCCTCTCAGGAATATGAGGAAGAGAATTGGTTTAAATATAAAAATAAAAGTCTAATTGACTCTCGAAGAATATTTGATATCAATAAAACCAAGGACCACAGCATTAGACTATAAATAAAAATATTCTAGAACACTGAGGACATCGAAATTCTAAGTGCAATAGCTACTCATTCATTTACATTCTTTCTGGTATTTTATTTTTTTGGTGGTACTGGGGATTTAACCCATGGGTATTCTCCCTCCAAGCTACACCCCAAGTCCTATTTTATTTTGAAATAGGGTCTCACTAAGTTGCAGAGGGCTTCACTAAGTTACTGAGGCTGGCTGGGAACCTGCGATCCTCCTGTTTTAGCCTCCCAAGTACTAGGATTATAGATGTGTGCCACCACACCCCGCCTTTTTGGTACTTTTTCTGTGAAATCCCCAGCCCTGTTTTATTTTTTATTTGGAACAAGAGCCTAAGTTGCTGAGGCAGGTTTCCAACTTGTGATCCTCCTGTCTTAATCTCCCGAGTACTGAGATTGCAGGCATGTGAGACCATGCTTGGCCAGTATTTTGGATTCTTGTTGTGTGTATGTGTTTTGCTGGGAATTGAACCCAGCAGTGTTCTGCCTCTGAGTTATCCAGCTCTTTTTATCTTTTTATTTTGAAACAGGGTCTCAGTAAGTTGCTGAGGCTGGCTTCAAACCTGCAATTCTCCTTTTCAGCAATCCTTTTTTTTTTTGGTGATACTGGGGAAATACCTAGGGGCAGTCTACCTTTGAGCTACACCCCTAGCCCTACTCACTTTTTATTTTGAAACAGGGTCTCACTAAGTTGCAGAGGGCCTCACTAAATTCCTGAGGCTGGCTGTGAACCTGTGATCCTCCTGTTTCAGTCTCCAAGTACTGGGATTACAAGTGTACACTGCTGTCAGCTCAGCAATCCTCCTTTTCAGCCTCCCAAGTACTAGGATTATAGGTGTGTACCACAATGCCTGGCAAGGAGAGTTATTGTAAAAAGGAATTTAAAATGGGTATGGTGGCTTACACCCTTAATCCCAGTACTTGGGAGGCTGGGATGTGAGAGCCTGTTTCAAAATAAAAGGTCTGAGCCAGGCATATGTTTGTAATCTTAGTACTTGGGAGGCTGAGTCAAGAGGATTACAGGATCTCGGCCAGCCTCAGCTACTTAGTGAAGCCCTCTGTGACTTCGAGACCCTGTTTCAAAATGAAGAGCCGGGTGTGGTGGCACACGCTTGTAATCCCAGCATTTGGGAGGCTGAAACTGGAGGATCTGGGTTAGCTGCCAGCCTCAGCTACTTAGTGAGGCCCTCTGCAACTTATGAGACCCTGTTTCAAAATAAAGAATAAAGCCGGGCATGGTGATGCATGCTTTTAATCCCAGCATTTGGGAGGCTGAGACTGGATGATCCAGGTTCGTGGCCAGCCTCAACTGCTTAGTGAGGACCTCCACAACTTAGTGAGACCCTGTTTCAAAATAAAGAATAAAAAAATAGGACTGGGGGGTGTAGCTCAGTAGTAGATGCCCCTGAGTTCAATCCCCAGTACCACAAAAAAAAAAAAAAAAAAGAACTGGAGATGTAGCTCAGAGGTAGAATGTCCCTGGGTTCAATCCCCAGTACTGCAATAAATAAATAAATAGATAGGGCTAGGGGTGTAGCTCCCAAGTAAAAATGCCTCTGGGTTCAATCCCTAGTACCAAAACAAACAAACAAACAAACAAACAAATGTAAATCCATTAAAAACAAAACAAAACAAAAAAACCCCAAACTTAGCCGGATGTGGTGGCCCATGCTTGTAATCCTAATACATGGGAGGCTGAGACAGGAGGAACACAGGTTCCAGGTCAGCCTCAGCAACTGTGAGAGGCCCTCCTTGCATAACTTAAGTGAGACCCTGTTTCAAAATAAAAAAAACAAATAGGGCTGGAGGTGTAGCTTTAATCCCACTTTAATCCCCAGAAAAACACCCACACCCACACACACCCTTCATTCTCTCTACCTCTGCAGGTAATATACTTACCAGGTCTAACACTAGGGAGAATTCTGGTGTGCTTCTTGTTTTCAATGGAAGAGCAGGTTTCCTATTCAGTTGTTCTTCTGTCAGTGGTGGAACATGTTTGATGAAATAATAGCTATAAATCAAATTTTAAGAAAATTTCAACATCTCCATTGTTTATAAATATAAAACATTAATTTCAGCATACTTAAAAATCTTTACCTAAAATAAAGTACATTTAACCCAGTAAACCAAATTTAACAAAAAATGTAAACAAATGTGAAAATATACAAATTAGTATCTCCATGACTCAAAGTATTAATACGTAGAGGTCACACACTTCCTAAAGTGGATCTCTCTTATTGTAGAATTATCTCCTGATAAACCCATCTTTATGATCATGGTATCTCTCCTGCCAGGTAAGTAACTGATAAATCCATCTTTGTGCATGTATCTGTGTTGGTACTAGGGGTTGAACCCAAGGTTTTAGGCATGCTAGGCAAGAACTCTACCACTGAGCTATATCCTCAAGCCCAATAATATAAGTACATATGTACGTATGTATTTATTTATATATGGTACTGGGGATAGAACCCAGGGACATTCTACCTCTGAGCTATACCCTCAGCCTGATTTTATTCTTTTGAAACAGAGTCTAAGTTGCAGAGGACCTAAGTTGCTGAGGCTGGCTGCGAATCTGAGATCCTCCTGTTTTAGCCTCCCAAGTACTGGGATTACAAGCATGCGCCACCACACCTAGCTATTTTTTATTTTGAGACAGGGTCTCACTAAGTTGCTCAGATTAGCCTTGAACTTGTGATCCTCCTGCCTTGGCCCCTCCATCTGCTGGACTACAGGTCTGTGTCACTATGCCCAGCCTGATAAACCCACCTTAGGTTGGAAATATCTTTAGTTGAAAGTGCATTTTATACATACATACACACACACACACACACACACACACACACACACACACACACACACACACACATATTTTGCAGTACTGGGGATTGAACCCAGGGGCATTCTACCTCTGAGCTATACCCCGAGTCCTCTTTTTTGTTCTTTATTTTGAAACAGGGTCTCACTAAGTTGTGGAGGGCCTCACTAAGTAGCAGAGGCTGGCTGTGAACCTGGATCCTCCTGTCTCAGTCTCCCAAGTACTGGGATTACAAGTGTGTACCACCACACCCAGCTTCATTTGATATACTTAAACTACCAAACATCAATACATAGCAACAAAGTACAGTGCAGAATATTGGTTGTTTACCCTCATGATCACATGGATAAAAGCTACAGCTCTCTGCCCAGCATCAAGAGAGCTTCCTACTTACTACATACAGCTAGCCCAGGGTAAAAATCAAACTCCAAAGAAGGTTTCTACTGAACACTCATCTTTTTTGCACTATCATAAAGTAGAAAAAAATTGATAAGTATAACCAGAAATAATTATTTTAAACCACAGAAACAACTCACGGGTCAAACACTTCCCAGTCTTCTTCATAGGTGGCCTCTGCATGGGCTGATGAATAACCACTCTCTGGAGTTATTGGTGCTATTTAATAAAGTAAAAAAAAAAAAAAAAAATTGCTTTAGTCAATACTTCCCACAGAGTATACATTTTTATTGTCATTAAGATCTTCCTGAGAACCTGTGTATTTAACTTATTTTTTATGGTACTGGGGATTGAACCCAGAGGTGTTTTACCTCCAAGCTCACTTCCAGCCCTATTTTTATTTTGAAACAGGGTCTCACTAGGTTGATGAGAGTCTCACTACTTGCTGAGGTTGTCCTTGAACCTGTGATCCCCCGTCTCAGTCTCCCAAATACTGGGATTACAGGTGTGTGCCACCATACCCAGATGAACCTATGAATTTTAGGTTAAAGACAGAAATAACTTGTTAATGCTATTTCAAAGCAAATTTAGTAACATACAGATTTAGCTCTGTATCTAAAGGGGGAAAACTAGATTTAGTTCTATATCTAAAGGGGGAAAACAGCCGGGCGTGGTGGCGCACGCTTGTAATCCCAGCATTTGGGAGGCTGAGACCGGAGGATCCGGGTTCGCGGCCAGCCTCAGCTACCTAGTGAGGCACTCCGCAACTTAGTGAGACTCGGTTTCAAAATAAAGACTAAACAATAGGGCTGGGGGTATAGCTCGGAGGTAGAATGCCCCTGAGTTCAATCCCCAGTACCGCCAAAAAAAAAAAAAAAAAAAAAAAAAGAGGGGAAAACTACCACTATAGACAAAATGGAAAACTATATCATGGCTAGTAGAATTAAGATCTTTATCGGCTAAGAGAAAACTTATTACTTATTAGAAAATAATACTCCACAAAAATTCAATTTCTAACTGGATAGTGTTTATATGTGGTAACTATAAAACTATGGTGTTCTTATAGCAGTAATATATCACAAAAATATCGTGTACATACAAGCAGTCAATAAATGTATGTGGACAATAGACTCAAACATTTTTGTTTGTTTCACTGGTGCATTGTAATTAAAAATCATGAGATCAACATGATATAATCACACATGCACACAGTACTTCGTGTGTTTCCCTCCAGATCCCAGTCTACTCCCTTTGTCTTCCCATACATGTAACTGAGACTGATAGTGATCCCTTCCTATTTGGAAACAGCATTTTTTGAACTGTTTCCTTATTAAATCTTTTCCCCATGTCCTCTTCCCTCCCCCAATCCTCTTCTACTATTCTACTGTTCTCTCTCCCCATTTATCTGAATTCTCTTCTGTTTCCTATTTTCCCTGTAGTTTTTTTTTTTTTTTTTTTTGCGGTACTGGGGATTGAACTCAGGGGCGTTCTACCTCTGAGCTATACTCCCAGCCCTATTTTTTATTCTTTATTTTGAAACCAAGTCTCACTAAGTTGCGGAGTTCCCTGTAGTCTTTATTTATTTATTTTTTTGCAGTACTGGGGATTGAACTCAGGGGCATTCTACCTCCGAGCTATACCCCCAGCCCTATTTTTTATTCTTTATTTTGAAACCGAGTCTAAGTTGCGGAGTGCCTGACTAGGTAGCTGAGGCTGGCCTCAAACCCGGATCCTCCGGTCTCAGCCTCCTGACCCTGTAGTCTTTACATAGGAGAAAAAACATACCACCCTTGACTTTCTGAGACTGGCTGATCTTACTTAGCATAATATTCTCTAGTTCTATCGATTTTTCTGCAAATCACTTAACTTTGTCCTTCTTTATGGATGGTAAAATTCTACTATGTGAGGTGGGCGTGGTGGCGCACGCTTGTAATCCCAGCATTTGGGGATTACAATGCATGGCTCCCCCAGCATTATTTACTAAGTTGCGGAGTTCCCTGTAGTCTTTATTTATTTATTTATTTATTTATTTATTTAATGTTTGTTTGTTTATTTACTTTGTGGTACTGGGGATTGAATCCAGGGGCATTCTACCTCTAAGCTACACCCCTAGTACTATCTTTTTTAGTCTTTATTTTGAAACAGGGTCTCACTAAGTTGTGGAAAGCCTCACTAAATAGCTGAGGCTGTCCACAAACCTGGATCCTACTATCTCAGCCTCCCAAGTACTAGGATTACAAATGTGTGCCACCATATCCAGCTTAATGTTTATTTATTTTTGTGGTACTGGGGATTGAACTCAGGGGCATTCTACCTACGAGCTATACCCCCAGCCCTATTTTTTTATTCTTTATTTTGAAACAGGGTCTCACTAAATTGTGGAGTGCCTCACTAGGTAGCTGAGGCTGGCCGAGAACCTGGATCCTCCAGTCTCAGCCTCCCGAATGCTGAGATTACAAGCGTGTGCCACCATGCCCGGCTTAATGATTATTTTTAAACAGAGTCTTTTAAAATTGCTGCAGCTGGCCTCAAACCTATGATCCTCCTGTCTCAGCCTCATAAATACTGGAATTACAGGTATGAACCATTGCACAGGTTGGCCTGATAGAGGTTTAGAACTATTATGCTGAGAATTTTCAAAGATAATACTTATAACAAGTTGAAGGAGAAGATGAACATTTCTTACAAGCTAAACAAGTAATGGCTCAGAAATAAAGAAAAAAAAAAGGTGGAACACAATAAAATTGCTGTAATCCTTACACAGAAATGGAATGTTGGTGGATGAGTCTTTCAGGACAGAAACTAACTTTTTTTTGCAGTTACAATGTTGTTACACCATCTTAGACAAGTTCAATATAATGCATATGTTTAATGAATGACATGAGATGGTAAGCAGAATTTTTATTTATCCATAAAAGTTTATATCTATAATAGTTTGCTACCACTAAGGGATAATGGATAATACATCTTCCAACCACTTGAATGTTTTAAAATTCCTATTATCTCCAGAAAAAGGAGAGAATATGTATTGAGTTTCAACATGGTATTTTTCATATTTCACTGCATTTAGCCTATAGCTGTATATTTATTATGAAACAGGATGTCACTAGGTTGTAGAGGGCCTCACTAAGTTGCTGAGGCTGGCTGTGAACCTACAATACTCCTATCTCAGCCTCCCAGGTACTGCGATTACAAGCATGCACCTCCATACCTGGTTCCACTTATGTATTTTTGAGACTGGCTCTTGCTGTGTTGCCCAGGCTGGTCCTAAAACACCAGGGCTCAAGAAGTCTCCCATGTCAGCCTCTCAAGTATCTGGGAGGAGACATGTGTCACTGTGCCCAGCTTATTAGTAATTGTGTGTATTTATGTGTGTGTTACTCAAGTATGAACCCAGGGGCATGCTACATCTGAGCTATATCCCCAGACCTATTTTATTCATCATCATCATTAGTATTTTTATTGTTATTGGTATTATTAGTATTGTGACTGAACCCAGGGTCCTTCTACCTCTGAGTTATATCCCAAGCCCCTTTTAAATTTTGTAACAAGGTCTCACTAATTTGCTGAGGCTAGCCTCAAACCTGTGATCCTCCTGTCTCAGACTCCTAAAAACCAGACTACAGGTTTGTACCATGGTGCCTGGCTCTTATTATCACTTTATTTTGTTTTTGGTATTGAATACTGAACCCAGGGGCATTCTACCTCTGATTTACACCCTCAGATATTTTATTTTTTACTTTGAAACAGGCTCTCATTAAGTTGCTGGCTTCAAACCTGTGATCTTCCTGTTTCAGCCTTCTAAGAACTGGGATTATAAGCGTTCACTACCATATCCAGCTTCTATGTTTTTTTGTGCCACTGGGGATAATACCAGGGGCCTTCTACCTCCAGGCTATACCCCTAGACCAATTTTATTTTGTATTTTGAAACAGGGTCTCACTAAGTTGCTGAGAGCCTCACTAAATTGCCGAAACTAGCTTCAAACCTGCAATCCTCCTGTCTTAGTCTCCTAAGGACTTGGATTACAAGTGTGCACCACCACACCCAGCTCTTACTATCATTTTAAAGCTAACAAACTGTGTTTCTAACTAGCTCAAGAGCTTTAGTAACTTGTCCAAAGTCTCGAGGCAGTTTGAAACAGATTTCTTAGCTTTCAAATGGTAAAAGCTGGGTAGAACCGGCTTCCTACCTTTGTTTTTGGTTTTTTTTTTTTTTTTTTTGGTCACATTCTCATAAAGTCAAGAAAAAGTAGTATATTTTTCACTTGTATTCCTCTCTCTCTGTCTCTCTCTTTGGTACTGGGGAAGGAACCCAGGACCATTCTATCCCTGAGCTTCACTCCCAGCCTTATTTTATTCTATTATTTTTTAATTTCATTTTATTATTTTTGTGGTACTGGGGACTGAACCCAGGGTATTCTACCTTGGAGCTACACCTCCCGGCCCTATTTTTATTCTTTTTATTTCGAAACAGGGTCTCGCTAGGTTGATGAAGAATCTCATTACTTGCTTAGCCTGTTCTCAAACCTGTGATTCTCCTGTCTCAGCCTCTCAAGTACTGGGATTACAGGCTTGCGTTGTGTGCTGCCACACCCAGTTATTATTCTTTTATCTTGAAGCAAGGTCTCACTAAGTTGCAGACGGCCTCACTAAGTTACTGAGGCTGACTGGGAACCTGCAATCCTCCTGTATCAGCCTCCTAAATACTGGGATTACAAGCATGCACCACCATGCCTGACAACTCATATTCATATCTTTTTTTTTTTTTTTGCGGTACTGGGGATTGAACTCAGGAGCATTCTACCTTCGAGCTACACCCCCAGCCCTATTTTTTATTCTTTATTTTGAAACCGAGTCTCACTAAGTTGCGGAGTGCCTCATTAGGTAGCTGAGGCTGGCCTCGAACCCAGACCTTCCGGTCTCAGCCTCCCGAATGTTGGGATTACAAGCGTGCACCACCACGCCTGGCTTCATATTCATATCCTGAGATGAATGTTACCTCTATCTATTCATCATCATCTCAGAGTAATTGCAATGTGCCACCATGTCATTTTGCTCATTTATCTGTAATAGTATTCACCACATTGTACAGTAAGTGTTCTGCATATTTGGCTCTTTAATTAGATCATGAATTCTTCAGGGTCAAGAAGCATATTCTATTCATCATTATCACAAAAAGTAGGTGCTCATAAATGTAAAGGGTATAAATAAATGAATGAAACTACTGTAATACGTCTAACTTTTCTCCTCTAGAAATGACTAAGATTACAGAAATCCCCTCTTCATCTTCACAGTTGTCAGAAAAAATAATAAAAGATGTATTATACAGCCAGGCATGGTGGCGCATGCTTGTAATCCCAGTACTTGGGAGGCTAAGACAGGAGGATCAGGGTTCACAGCCAGCCTCAGCTACTTAGTGAGGTCCTCCGCAACTTACTGAGACCCTGTTTCAAAATAAAGAATAAAAAATAGGGCTGGGCGTATAGCTTGGATGTAAAATGCCTCTGGGTTCAATCCCCAGTACCACAAAAACAAAACAAACAAACAAAAAAAGATGTATTATACAACAGCACAAAAATATATAGCAAATATCAAACAGGAAGTCAAGAGGCCTAGACTTTATACTTTACCAGGCATTATTCTTATAACCATGGGCAAATAATCAGCATAAAAATAAATGTCAAAGGTCAATCGTCAAGTCATACCCATAAAAGAATGAACTATCTGCTCATAACCCTACTGATTTGCTTATTAGATTTAGCATTATTCTTAAATTTTGGATGACTTCTATCATTCTTAGGGTGAAATAAGCCAGGCGTGGTGGTACACACCTGTAATCCCAGTACCTGGGAGGCTGAGGAGGATCAAATATTTGAGGCCAGGCTCAACAATTTATTGAGGCCTTTAGCAAAGTAGCGAGACCATGTTTCAAAGTAAAAATAAATAGGACTGGGAGTAGCTCAGAGGTAGAATGCCCTGGGGTTCAATTCCCAATATAAACAAACAATTTAAAAATTAGCTGGGCACTCCCGTAAATCTCAGTACTTGGAAATCTGTGACAGATAGATCATAGGTTTGACGCTAGCCTCAGCAACTTAGTGAAACCCTGTTTCAAAATAAAAAATAAAAAGGGAGGGGGGTGTAGCTCAGAGGTAGGTTGCCCCTGAATTCAATCCTAGGGACTTAAAAAACAAAACAAAACAAAAAAACACCAAAATCCTTATCTTATTTTTCTTTTTTGCTGTATTGGGGATTGAATCCAGGGGCATTCTACCCCTGAGCTACACCCTCAGCCCTACTTTTTACTCTTTATTTTGAAATAAGGTCTCACTAAGTTGCAGAGAGCCTCACTAAGCAGCTGAGGCTGGCCGCAAACCCGGATCCTCCTGTCTCAGCCTCCCAAGTAGTGGGATTATAAGCGTACACCACCATCCGGCTTTATCTTGTATATTTCCATACGTCAATGGCAACTGGCTTCGGAACAACAATTATGTTAGGACTATGTAAGTATCCTGAGTTAGGCTTTAACAGAAGTCCCTTTTTGGGGGTTGGGTATCATTTATGTATGAAACAAATCTGAAGGTATGAGACTGCCTCTAAGCATGGACTGAGACCTAAGGGTCTAAGACTAGTGCAAATAAATAATGATTTTAGATTTTTTTTCTTCTTTTTTTTTGTGGTACTGGGGATGGAACCCAGGGGCATTCTATCTCTGAGCTACATCCTCAGCCCTAGTTTTTATTCTTTATTTTGAAACAGGGTCTTACTAAGTTGCAGAGGGCTTCACTAAGTAGCTGAGGTTGGCCTCAAACCTGGATTCTCCTGTCTCAGCCTCCCAAGTACTGGGATTACAAGTGTGTGCCACCACACCTGGCCTTGATTTTAAATTGAGGACCAAATTCTGTTTCCAATTTTCATTTTTTTAACTTCAAGGATAAAAAACTTATACATTTTAATTCAAAATATGAAATACTATATATATACATATATATATATATATATACACACACACACACACACACACACACACACACACATACACACATACATTTTTTTTGGTACTGGAGATGGAACCCTCAGGGGCATTCTACCTGAGCCACACCTCCAGCCCTATATTATTTATTTATTTATTTATTTATTTATTTATTTATTTTTTGCGGTACTGGGGATTGAAATCAGGGGCATTCTACCTCCAAGCTATACCCCCAGCCCTATTTTTTATTCTTTATTTTTTTATTATTATTAT
The DNA here is from genome assembly GCA_004027655.1 of Graphiurus murinus. Classification (NCBI taxonomy): domain Eukaryota; kingdom Metazoa; phylum Chordata; class Mammalia; order Rodentia; family Gliridae; genus Graphiurus; species Graphiurus murinus. Next base: position 29,541 of record PVLC010017365.1, read on the forward strand.
TTTTTTCGGTACTGGGGGTTGAACTCAGGGGCATTCTACCTCCGAGCTACACCCCCAGCCCTATTTTTTATTCTTTATTTTGAAACCGAGTCTCACTAAGTTGCGGAGTGCCTCACTAGGTAGCTGAGGCTAGCCGCAAACCTGGATCCCCCGGTCTCAGCCTCCCAAATGCTGGGATTACAAGTGTGCGCCACCACGCCCGGCTTTTATTCTTTATTTTGAAACCGAGTCTCACTAAGTTACGGAGTGCCTCACTAGGTAGCTGAGTATTCTTTTATTTTTGAAACAGGGTCTCATTGAGTTACCGATGGCCTCACTAAGTTGCTGAGGCTGGCCACGAACCTGCGATCCTCCTGTCTCAGCCTCCCAAGTACTGGGATTACAAGCATGTGCCACCACGCCTGGTGAAATACTATATTTTTATAAATTATTTATGAGGATATATAAAAAAGAATTTTTCTTCACCTGTGAGGGGTGGGATATCACGACTAACTGTTTCTTCTGATTCTTCTAAACCATTGTTTATTGATGGCCTCACTTGAACTGCTTGGTTTGCGTAAGCTGCTCCATTTGTTGACGTAGTAGTACTGGTAGTGATCTCATCCACTTGTTCCATATCAAGTTGTTTTACTATCTCTTCAGCTTCTACAGCCTGTCCTGGGGAATCTGATCCTGATGTTCCTGAAATAAGGATTCAGTGTACTATCATCATTTAAGAACTCAAATACTTAGAAAAACTAAATGCAATTAGCACTGTACAATTTATTTATTTAGACTAGTAATTCATACAGTATAAATACCTGAGGCTATCACCTGGCTCAAATGTCTTATTTATTTATTTATTTTGCAGTACTAGGGATTGAACCAAGGGACATTCTACCTCCAAGCTACACCCTCAGTCCTATTTTTTATTCTTTATTTTGAAACAGGGTCTTACTAAGTTGGAGAAAGCCTCACTAAGTAGCTGAGGCTGGCTGTGAACCCAGATACTCTAGTCTCAGCCTCCCAAGTACTGGGATTACAAATGTGTGCCACCACACCCGGCTCAAATGTCATTTTAAACAATGAAAATAAGCCGAGCTTGCTGGCTGATTGTAATCCCAGTACTTGGGAGGGTGAGACAGAATGATAGCAGGCTTGAAGCCAACCTCAGCAACTTGGTGAGCCCTGTTGTCAAATAATAAAATTAAAAGTGTTGGGGGTGTAGCTTGGAGGTAGAATGTCCCTGAATTCAATCCCCAGTACCATAAAAACAAACAAGGAAACAACAATGAAAATAATAAAATCAGCCAGGTGTGGTGCACACCCTTATAATCCCAATACTTGGAAGACTGAGAGGGGAATCATAGGTTTGAGGCCAGCCTCAGCAATTTAGCGAAACCCTTAGCAACTTAGTGAGATCGTTAAAAAAAAAAAGTAACAAAACCAAACTCCAATATTCTAAATTTTTCCTTATAGAATATTCTTCTCTTGTTGGTTGAAATTTAACCTCTTTCCTTAAAGCATCTCTTTTCCTGATACTCTAACTCAATGTTCTTTATTCTCCCATATTCAATGTACTACTTAAACCAGAATTCATTTATCTCCATTCCTGCTACCAGATAACTGATTTTCAATTAATGTGTAATATAAGCCTGCTCTTTGAGACTACTGTCATGTAACTACTATTCTTCACTTATTGTCACTGTTGATATCTACTATATACTGCCAGGACCCTCTCCATCACAGAAGTTCAACACCTAGCTACTCTATTTAACATGGTACTTTGTCTAGTTGTTTTTGCAAGTGATGTCACTCAATGATTAATCTACAGCTCTTGCTCTATTCAAGTCCAATTCTCTCTACTCATAATACTCTTTAACAGTTATTACCATAACCATAATCTGGACATTAAAACTAAGAAAAGTGTTCACCCCTGAAACCTCAAGTTAATATCAGGTTTAATATAAAATTAAGCCGGGTGTGGTGGTGCATGCTTGTAATCCCAGCATTTGGGAGGCTGAGACTGGAGGATCTGGGTTCATGGCCAGCCTCAGCCACCTAGTGAGGCACTCCACAACTTAGTGAGACCCGGTTTCAAAATAAAGAATAAAAACTAGGGCTGGGGGTGTAGCCTGGAGGTAGAATGCCCTGAGTTCAATCCCCAGTACCGCGCAAAAAAAAAAAAAAAAAGTATATATATATATAAATATATATATATAATTAATATATAAAGCCAGGTGTGGTGGCACATGCCTATAATCCCAGTACTTGGGAGGCTGGGACAAGAGGACAGCAGGTCCAAGACCAACCTCAGTAACTTAGCAAGACTCTCAGCAACCTAGTGAGACTCTGTTTAAAAAAAAAAAAAAAGGGTGGTGGTACAGCTCAGAACATAGAATGTCCCTGGGTTCAATCCCTGGTACCCCCCCCCCCAAAAAAAAACAACTCCCTTACCACAATCTCCTAATCTTCCGATTATCCATCATATTTCTGTTATATGTGATCTTTAAACATAAATGGTCAGTCTCTTTAATTCCAAACACATCCCTCAACAGCTTCTTCCTCATCCTTCTTCAGGGGCTTTCTACCTCCGAGCTATACCCCCAGCCCTATTTTTTATTCTTTATTTTGAAAAAGGGTCTCACTAAGTTGTGGAGTGCCTCAATAGGTAGCTGAGGCTGGCCTCAAACCTGGATCCTCCGGTCTCAGCCTCCCAAATGCTGGGATTACAAGCATGAGCCACCACGCCTGGATTCTTCCTCACCCTTCTAACCTCATAGATCACGTAACTTAACCCACTGGCAAGCCAGTACCCTCAAGTATTCTCACTCCTTTGTCCTTCCACTCTCATTCATCAAGAAGTTCCTTTTGGGGCTGGGATGTGGCTCAGTGGTAAAGCACTTGATTTGCATGGGCAAGGCCCTGGATTTGATCCCCAGTACAAAAGACAAAAAGTTTCTTTAGAATCAATCTAAACAACAAGCTTCTCAGGCTAAAACAATGCAATTATTAAAGACTGGTCATACTCCAGATAAAACCCTTCAAATCTTAACCAGGCCTGTAGCATGCTGAGCAGCACTTTTGTGAGGGTCTCTTCTGCTCCTTTTCCTTATTCTCCAGAGCAACAATTCTAAGCCTCTGCTACTCTCTTCAAGAACTTGTTCCCAAGACTACCACCTCAGTAAATGAAACCCATTCTCTTTTCAAAGAAAAAAAGGTATCAAACATCAACTCCTTCCCAAAACATCTGTATCTGCACATACCTTTAGAGCTTTTTCCTCCAGCATCAGGAAAAATGTCTCTTCATTCTAATTCAGGTTAAATCCTTTTAACTCTTTGTTTTTTTTGTTTTGTTTAGTTTTGTTTTTTTGAGGAGGGATTATTTGGGATTGAACCCAAGGGCATTCATTATACTTCTGGGCTATAACCCTCAGCCCTCTTTTTTTTTCTTATTTTGTGGAATTGGGGACTCTACCCAGGGGCATTCTACCACTGAGCTCCACCCCTAAACTTTTAATTTTTTATTATGAGACAGTGTCTCACTAACTCGCCTAGGTAATTCTCCCAAGTACTAGGTATGCCATCACACCAGGTCACCAGCTCTTTTTTTTTTTGGCGGTACTGGGAATTAAACTCAGGGGCATTCTACCTCCGAGCTATACCCCCAGCCCTATTTTTTATTCTTTATTTTGAAACAGGGTCTCACTGAGTTTCGGAGTGCCTCACTAAGTAGCTGAGGCCGGCCGTGAACCCGGATCCTCTGGTCTCAGCCTCCCGAATGCTGGGATTACAAGCGTGTGCCACCATGCCCGGCTAGTTTTTCAAATTTTGAAAGAGGGTCTCACTAAGTTACCATGCGCTAGACTCAAACCTGTGATCCTAAACCAGGCCTGATGACATATGCCTGTAATTCCAGTACTTGGGAGGCTGAGAAAGGAGGATCGTAATATCACCATCAGCTTCAGCAACTAGTGTGAACCTCCACAACTTACTGAGACCCTGTTTCAAAATAAAAAGTAAAACAGGGCTAGAGTGTAGCTCAGAGGTAGAATGCCCCTGGGTTCGGTCCCCAATATCACAATGAATGAATGAATAAATAAATAAATATCCCAAACTCATTGTTGGAACTCAAGCAAGGCCCCAGGAGGCTGATGCAGTTTCTTTTTTCTTTTTTTTTGTGGTACTGGGGATTGAACTCAGGGGCATTCTACCTCCGAGCTATACCCCCAGCCCTATTTTTTATTCTTTATTTTGAAACCGAGTCTCACTAAGTTGCGGAGTGCCTCACTAGGTAGCTGAGGCTGGCCGCGAACCCGGATCCTCCGGTCTCAGCCTCCCGAATGCTGGGATTACAAGCGTGCGCCACC
>PVLC010017366.1:0-33873 GCA_004027655.1 Graphiurus murinus
TCCTTCCTTCCTTCCTTCCTTCCTCCCTCCCTCCCTCCCTCCCTCCTTCTCTCCCTTCCTCTCCTCCTCCTCCTTCTTCTCCTCATCTTCTTCTTTTTCTTCTTCAGAACTGGGGATTGAACCCAGGGGCATTCTACATCTCCAGCTCTATTTTTTATTCTTTATTTTGAAACAAGGTCTCACTAAGTTGCAGAGGGCCTCACTAAGTAGCTTAGGCTAGCTGTGAACCTGCGATCTTCCAGTCTCAGCCAAATACTGGGATTACAAGTATGTGTCACCACATCCGGCTTCAGCCAGTTTCTGATTATTGGCTCGTCAGCCTATTCATAGTTTTTCACTGCTGTGTGCCACCCTGGAATAACTTCCTTCATAGATAATTATTCTTAGCCCATTCATGATCATAGATTTTTGACATATTAAAAAAAATGAAAACAAACAGAAACATCACCCCCTTGCTATTCCATTCTAGAACTCTAGAACCTCAACTCTGGAAATCTAGTAATTAAAAGATGAATGTTTGGTTGGCTTGCTTCTTAAAATTCTTTCAGCAGAAGAAATTATTCTGCTTTTTGGCCAGATGAGAAGGATTCACTGAGGAGCAAACACAGCTGTGTAAAGGTCCAGGAATTGTCTATAAGCCAGGGCAGGGGCAGCCCTGTGAGCACGGGCACTGTCCTCCATTGTCACAGGTGTCCTCCAGGGTCCTCAGAACAAGTTGGGTTCCTTAGGGGGCCATTGATGCAAACTGGAAATTGGAATACACTGTGAGTTGTGGCTTTGAATTGGTCTTTAATCCACATGTGGCTATGGAAATAACAATTGTTATTGACCTAATCATAACAATTGGATTTGGTACCAATTGCTTTATCTGATTTATCCTAAAAGGAAGGGCATTAAGTCCAGGAAGCCAAAGCTTGGAAAGATGGGAGGTCCTGATTTGCGGTGGTTCAGCTTATTCTTGGATTTATGATGGTATGAAAGCATGTCATACAGCTGTTTTGCTTCTTGCTTTCAAAAAATTACACAAGATAGTCAAAACTTTATTCAAAAACAGGTTGATTGTAGCTGGGTGTGGTGGTGCACACTTGTAATCCCAGTACTTGGGAGGCTGAGACTGGAGGATCCAGGTTCATGGCCAGCCTCAGCTACTTAGTGAGGTTCTCCCCAACTTAGTGAGACCCTGTTTCAAAATAAAAGAACAAAAAATATGACTGGGGGTATAGCTCAGAGGTAGAATGCCCTTGAGTTCAATCCCCAGTACTAAAAAAAAAAAAAATAGGTTGATTATGCATGATTTTGCCCAATGGAGGCTAATGTAAGTGTTCTGAGAACACTGAAGTTAGGCTAAGCTGAACTCTGATGTCCCAGAGGTCAGAGATGTGAAATCCATTTCCTCTCCTCCCTTACCCTCCCTTCCTCTCTTCTCTCCTCCCCTTCCCCTCTTGTGGCTCTGAGGATTGAACACAGGGGTAATCTACCTCTGAGCTACACCCCAGTCCTATTTTATTTTGAAACAGGGTCTCACTGTTGCTGAAAGACTCACTAAGTTGTTGAGGCTGGCCTTGAAACTGCGATCTTCCTGTCTCCGCCTCACGTGTACTAGGATTATAGGTGTGTGACACCAGGCCTGGCTATGAGATCCTTTTTCAATGTGTGATATTTTTAACTGGCAGAGACCTTGTCAGGAAGAAGTTGAGGGGGCAACTGTGGTGCTTCATGGTGGATCCAAGGTTCAAAATTCAAGCGCCACCTTCTACCAGCTCAGAGGTGCCCCACAGTCACCTGTTTTATAGGCTTTCCATGGCAATGACTTGATTTTCAGGTTGCCATTCTCAAGTGTCACTGTCACCTCTGTGGTGTGACAGTGAAGGATGCCAAGCCTCTCTCAGGGTGACTTAGTGTCCCCATTACTAATAGTCACAAGTGGTACAATTTCTAAAGCCCAGTCCATAGGTCCCCGAGATGACAGCGTCAGGCCATCCGCAGGTGTTTTGCTTTGCTTGCCCCAATCTAAATGGCCCCAGGTTACTGCACACTTTGAATTTTTTGGCTATTCTTTTATTTTTAAAATTTTGTCTATTTTCTTGATAATCCCCACCAAAATATCTGTCATCAGCAGCTCGATTTATTTCTATTATGTGGCAGTCTTGTAAATCAGACAACTTCTGTTAGAAATGCACTTAGAAAGCCGGGCGTGGTGGCGCACGCTTGTAATCCCAGCATTCGGGAGGCTGAGACCGAAGGATCCGGGTTCGCGGCCAGCCTCAGCTACCTAGTGAGGCCCTCCGCAATTTAGTGAGACTCGGTTTCAAAATAAAGAATAAAAAAATAGGGCTGGGGGTATAGCTCAAAGGTAGAATGCCCCTGAGTTCAACCCCCAGTACCGCAAAAAAAAAAAAAAAAAAAAAAAAAAGAAATGCACTTAGAAGAACGTTTAAGCACTCGGGGACACCCTAAGCATACTTTTCAGGGGTGAAGTGCATGAGGTTTGGGGACTATAGTTTTCACTCAGTAACTGTTGTGAATTTGCCACCCTGAGACAAAAGAAGTCAAAGTTCCATTTTGTTGGTTCAAGTTCTCAGAAGTGCTCTGGGCTGGGAAATTGTTTGGGTAGGTGGCAAACGGAGATATCTGGTGACCTCTTGGCACTGTGAAATTGATAAGAAATCAAGAGTTAGTTTTATAAGGATCATCTTTGTGGAAGTCATTTTTTTCCTTTGTTAAAAAAAGTGTTTGTAGGGTTCAGGTGTGGTGGCATTTACCAGTAATCCCAGTACCTGGGAGGCTGAGACAGGAGGATCACAAGTTCGAGGCCAGTTTTGGCAACTTAGAAAGATCCTCTTTCAAAACAAAAAAATAAAGAGGGCTGGGGGTGTAGCTCACAGGTAGCATGCCCCAGGGCTCAATCCCAGTAACACACACACACACAGACACACACACACGGTGTAGGATTTTAAAAAAAATGCTGGTTGTTATTGTACAGTCTATTAATTGACTTCTTCTTCTTCTTCTTCTTCTTCTTCTTCTTCTTCTTCTTCTTCTTCTTCTTCTTCTTATTTTGTGGCACTGGAGATTAAACCTTGGGGCATTTTACCTTTAACCTACACCCCAATCCCTTTTCGTTTTTTACCTTGAAACAGGGTCTCTTGCTAAGTTGCTGAGGCTGGCCTTGAACCTGTGGCCCTCCTGCCTCAGCTTCCCAAGTACTGGAATGACAGAAATACTTCTCTGTACCCAGTAGCATTCCCTTCTTTTTAACACTGGATGTTATTCCTTTGCATAGTTTTTAATCACAGAGTCTGTGGCTTTACCCAGTCCTCAGTTTCCTCTCTGTCTTTCTGGCGTTGGGGGTGGGTGGGGACTGAGCCATGTGTATAGACTCTTCTCTCTGCCACAGGGTGTTAGTTAATTCATTTCTCTTAACCTGAGTTAAATCTGGGTTTTGAAGGCCAGGAGTGTAGTTAGTAGGCTTTTGAGGGGCCACACAGGTGTGACCTAGCAGGTGTAGACTGTGGTTCAGGGCAAGAAGCCCTATCACCTATGTGTTCTACGGGTGGTCATTGTCACCACGGAGCCACACTGTATTAAGGTGCCAGTGGAAGCTCACACTGGAGCACATCCGAGGCCAGGGCCAAGAACCAGCTTCCAGGTCCCCAACTGCCTGTATCCCCAGCCATACTCCCCTGGACCTTCAGCATGTGTATGGCCCTGGGCTCTTCAACCCCTTGCAGCACTCTCTTGGATGTGCCCAGGTCCATTTCATCTTCTCTCTTTTGAAAATCCATTTAAAATTAAACTTATGCTTCTGTGTTTAAAAGAGACTCATGTTAAACAGGTGTGGTGGTGTACGCCTGTAATCCCAGTACTTGGGAGGCTGAGACAGGAGGATTGTGAGTTTGAGTCCAGCATGTGGTAACTTAGTAAGACCTTATTTTAAGTAATAAATAGAAAGGGCTGGGGGTGACACTTTTTATCTATGTAATGCAGAGCCCATTTCTATTAATGTGGCAGAAACAGCTAAGACATTTTTAGATCGGCTTCAAGCCTTGGTCACTACCTGGCCCTCATTTACCTCCTTGCTGGGAGTAGTTATAGGAGCAGCAGCAATAGTCATTCTAAGCTTATGCATTCTACCACTCATTGTATGCCTTGTGATCAATGCCTTTGTTAGTACATGAGCAGATTTACATGGAATAAAACTGCAAGCACTGCCTCGCACAGGGCCTGGTAGTCAATGACGGGTTCGATTTTCTCCGGGCAATATCAACCTAAGACAGGGCTCGTTGAAGACTCATCGAGACCCCATGATGGATAAGATTATGCACCTGGTAGGAAATGACCTAAGACAGGCACAGTCCTTCGTGCATTTTAAAATAAAAACGGAGGAGTTGTGGGAGCCCAGCTGGGCCCTTTCCCTCCTGGCAGTTGCTATCCATATATATGAGAAATTATACTGATTATTCTGCTATGGCTACTTTGGTATCTCGAAATCTGGTGATTGCTCCTAGGATGTGTAGATGAAAGACCCTCCTACTTCTTAAAAAGTAAATATATGACTCTAAAGGTTTATGGTTTTATGACTCTAGAAAGTTTGCTTGACCAGGCTATGTTAAGGATGTGGGCTATACGTGGAAAATGAAGAAGTAGTGCTAATTGTGCTCTGACAATGATTAATATGTTGTAAATGTATATGTAACCCTGTTGTACTCAAGAAATGTATAACAAATCCGTGCTGAATAATAAAAATTAAAAAAAAAAGAAAGGGCTGGGGGTATAGCTCAGTGGTAGAGCCCCCCCCCCACCTCCCCACCCAGGTTCAATCCCTAGGACCAAAGACAGAGACAGAGACAGAGGGAGAGAGGGAGAGAGGAGGAGAGAGAAAGAGAAAGAGAAAGAGAGAGAGAGAGAGAGAGAGAGAGAGAGAGAGAGAGAGAGAGAGAGAGACTGGCTGACTGACTCATGTTCATTGTAAGAAAGTGAAAAAAATCTGAAATAGATATAGAGAGAAAATGCACACCTCTGGCATTCCCCTCCCAGGAAGGACCATCATGCTTAATATTATGCTGTGTTTAAACCTTAGCTTCTTTTAGCCAGTGAGTGTCCTTTGGGAGGGGGATGGGGAGGGGGAGCAGAGGCTTCCCTGAGGGGTGGGTCCCAGCCCTCAGGAGGGCTCTCAGCTCTTGGTGACTGCTCAGAGGGTCACCTCTCGATGGCCAGTGACAGTGCTTGGCTCTGTCTGTGTAGGAGCCACTAGGAGCAGCAGAGCAGTCAGGACTCTGACCAAGTGCACCCCAGGCTAGCAGCCTGCATGGCATGCAGAGTGGGGGAACTGGTCCCCAGAATTCCCTTGTGTCTCTTGTGTCGGTGAAGTGTCTCACACTCATCCTGGTATCTGCTACCTGCAAGTATCGGCCTCTTGGTGAAAACTGAGGGAAGATGCAACATTTGCATCTCCACCTCCCTTTATATATATCAAGGCTGTAGAAGGTGCAGGCCCCATCTTTGCAATGAACTGGGCAAACTTGGAGCCTCAGTTTCCCTACCTAGAAGGTGAGGATGAATAATTCTCCCTTGTGAGGTAGCCATAATGATGATGAGAAGTGACAGTGGGTGTTGGTCAGGATTTGCAAGGAAAGGAGGTATCCTGGAAGGTGCTCAAGAGGACAGGAAGGTGCCTGGCCCTGGGAAAGCAGGTGAGGTGTTCCAGCGGCTGGTCTAGCTGATGCTGCTGATGCTGCCCTCGAAGACTGATCTCTGTAAGTTGGTACCAGGTGTGGGTGGCCTTGAAGGCCCCAGTGGGCATGGGCATTGTGTCTCATGATTATTGCCCCCCAATAGCCTGATGGAGGGTCTCAGAGCATGCAGACTGCAGGAGAGCAGCATGAAGCTCATTTGCAATCTGTGGGCATGTACCAGACAGCCTGGGAGGTGGGGATGTCGGGGTCCAGCTCTGGCTCAAGGTACCGTCAGAAATTTCAGCACAGATTTTATGTCATTTGTAGGAAAATGGATAGAACTAGAGAACATTTAGCCAGTCTCAGAAAGTCTAGAGTTGTATATTTTCTCTCATATGTGGAAGCCAGAGAGAAAATAGGAAACATGAGAGACCTCAAATAAATGAGAACAGAGGCCAGTAGAATAGTGAAAGAATAGTGGAAGGAGGTGAGGAGGGGAAAAAGGAGGCTTGAAGAAAAAAACAAGCTCAAATAATGCTATGTCCATATGTGAAGATACGGCCACCGATCTCACTAGCAGGTACAGGAGGGTGAAGGAGGAGGGCAGAAGGCGGGAGAAAGATACCAAGTGCCATACACTTTATGTCACTTTGAACACATTATGATGTATAATTACAATGCACAGATAAAAGGATGCTAAAAAAAGAAGTCCTAGCACAGCACACCATCATCCCCAGCTAAGAGGAAACACATGGTAAGAGGGGAAAATTCTTTTTTTTTTCTTTTGCAATACTGGGGATTGAACTCAGGGGCATTCTACCTCCAAGCTATACCCCCAGCCCTATTTTTTATTCTTTATTTTGAAACCGAGTCTCACTAAGTTGCGGGGTGTCTCACAAGGTAGCTGAGGCTGCCCGCGAACCTGGATCCTCCGGTCTCAGCCTCCCGAATGCTGGGATTACAAGCGTGCACCACCACGCCCGGCTTTTTTTTCTTTTTAATAAAAATAAAATAGGAGTGGGTGTGTAGCTCAGAGGTAGAACACCCCCTGGGTTCAGTTCCCAATATTCCCCTGCACACCACAAACAAACAAACAAACACACACACACACACACACACACTATTCTTCCAGTGTCCTGCAGATAGTCCTTAGGGGTGCCTTGGCACACGGTTTGGGAGCATGGTACTCCTTCATTGGGTCCTCATAAATTATCCTGTGTCATGGGAATCGGTTCATTTTACAGAAGTAGAAACCAAGACCCTGAGAAGCCAGGACCTTGGCCTAAGGTCACACAGCTGGTTGGTGGGAGAACCAGGACTGACCGGGTCTCCCTGATGCTCTGATACTCCTTTGGACTCGCGACTGGATCAACTGAGTTGTGTGTCTTTGGAGCCCTTTTCCTTGTGGTGTCTAGAATCAAATGGAATCATAAATCTCCCTTCCAGACCCTTTCTCCCATCACACCTGGAGGGACAGAATGGATGGTGACAGTGATGGGAACCTGTTCTTTTTCCCTCCTCCAGGGGGCCCGCTGTGCTCTTGCTGCGTCCCAGACCCCATGGGGCTCTCCTTCCTTCCCACCTATGGCTGCCAGAGCAACCGCACGGCCAGCGTGGCCGCCCTGCGCATGAAGGCCCGGGAGCATTCGGAAGCTGTCCTGCAGTCGGCCAACCTCCTGCCGACTACCAGCAGCAGTCCCAGCCCAGTTGCCAAGCCGGCACCCCCTGACAGCAGCCAGGACAAGACCCCTCCCACCAAGGACCAGAGCGAGGGAGAGAAGAGCGTATGAGGGTTCTGAGTGCCCCAGCCCCACACCCTCTCCCTGTCCCCATGCTTCTCCCAGCCCTGCAAACTCTAAACAGCAAGGAGCAGCCTGCTGCCGGAGCCTCCTTGTGGACCGGGAAGGCCAGCGAGACCCACAGCTCCCTTGGCACCAGGGGAGTCTGCTCATGGACTGCATTGTCCTGGCTTCTTTGGTGACAGGTCCTCATGGCACTTTGTGGCACCAGGGCCCTTTCTGTGGTGAGACCCCTGGGTTTCCTCCCAGGCCCAGATGTCTTGGAGGGGAAGCACATTTGCTCACCCCACTGCCCCTCCTGTCCCCTTCCGGGGCTGCCTTTGAAGGTCTTGTCAACCCGAGAACTGCGGCAGGGTCATCCTTGAGAGGAGCCCAGGGCTGAAGTCTCATGCTATGGAATGGGACCGTCCCCATCACATTAAGAACCACAGAACTGGCAGAATCCCAGCCAACCCATGGCTTCTCTCAGCCAAGAAGTGCAGCAAACTCTTTTCTCTTGTTGGACAGTATTGGCTGTGGGCTTGGTCAGAGGTGAGGACAATGTGGGGTGGGGAAGGGCTGACCGGACACAAACTGCTCCAGGGGGACTTCGGCTCTACCCCAGCAGATCTCCCTGGGCACATTTGATCAGGGAGGCTGAGCCAATCAGACTGGCCGTTGACTCCATGAACGAGGTTGGGGGTGGGGCAGGGAGCAAATGTGGGTCCCCATGACTGAAGAACCCACCTGCAGGCCTGACCTTTCCCCTAAAAAGACCCGGAGGCAGGTGAGAAGTTGACCAATTGGAAGACAACTTTCTGATCCAGCAAAGGGTAAGACCCTCTGCAGGGAAGAAGCCCCCAGGGGTTGTGTTGTCCTGGTTTCTTTGGCAACAGGTTCCAGTGGCCCTTGGCGAACACCTCTGTAATACACATCTGGATGAACCACCTTTCCTCAAACCCCAGGCACATGGGGGGGGGGGCGTCTCCAATTTCTTTTTTTTTTAACTTGAGGAAATGGGAATGATATAGGTGCAGCAATGAAGCATGGGGAAGACGGCTTCCTCGAGGTGCAAAGAGAATGACTTCCAAAGGGCCAAATTCCATAGCGGTTTCTGTTTCGGTGAAGTGTGCCTACTTCTGTCTGGTGGAGATGACTTCGAAGAGATCAATGGGAAGATGTGCAATAGCGAGCCCGGCCCCTCGCCACCTGTACCAGGGACATTGTGGTCTTCGGTGGCTTTGCTGATGGAGTTCCCATGCAAACTGTTATTGTTTATATAATGATTATTTTCGTTTCATTATTATAATCAAAATGTTCTACTTTCAGATCCCCGCCCTCTTTTTAGCATCCTCCCTCAGGATCCTCCACCCTCTCCCCCACCCAAATACTCTCCAGTGTATCCTGTCTCGTCTATGATGACTGCAAAGCATTTGATAAAACATCCTGTCTCCTTTAAAAAAAAAAGTCAACTCCTTCTTCCTGCTGTATTTTGCTTGTTGAGTACAAAGATGAAATGGTTTGCCAAAAAGCGGCAAAGTCGCTTCCGTTTCCCTGTAATTACGAATGTTCGGCTGAGCAACGTGAGCTCCAGCCCTCTTGCACACTAACTCTTCAATCTAATTGTTTGATTAAACTCGTATTTCCTCCAGAAAGGTACATAAATAAGTGAACTGTTGGGCAAATTAAGAATACTTAACAGCATTGCATCCGAAAAGTAGTTACGCTGATTAAATTTTGTGTCCTTGAGGACTTTCAGGAAATTACTTTTGATCGTCAATAACACAATTAAGTAAACTACACACACATTAGCATGAATAATTGATAAGAAATTATGTATTACCACGAAGCACTGATTTAATAATTCATGACGCGACACTCTAGTGACTGTGCAAAACTGGATAACATCGAAAAGTCTGCTCTGCCTGACATTATGGAAAGAAAGGAAAAAAAAAAAAAAAAAGCAAGCGCCAAGCCTCTGCAGAGATCTCAAGTACTTAGTTTTGTTGTACAAAGGCAAAAAACAAGTAACCGATGCATGATGTTGTTTCTGTTTGTTTAAATACCCAAATAAATTTAGAAGAGCTAAAAGAAAGACTTTAACCGCTCAGGATCTATCTTTGTTTCTCCTGGCCCTGGGGCTACAGGGCTGGGTGGAGTCTGCACTCTCACCGAAAATGGAAACCTTTTAGAAACTTCCAGGAGGGGCCTTGGCTCAGGAACTTTGTAGCAGATGCTGGGACAAGAGGAAGACCCCAGTGCAAACCAAGAGTGTTCCCCCAGGTGCCCAGCCTGCAGGAGTCTATCCCAGGATGGACGAACTTGACCTTGCCAGACCCCCTTCAGGGCCATTCTTGGTGAAGTACCATTTTGGCAGCTGTGGCTAGAGCCTCAGTAGGCTGCTCCTGTCTGCAGGGGTTCATCATGTGATCATAAAAGGGCAGCCGGGCTTCTGTCTGGGAAGGAGGCTCGGGCCCTAGGGATTGATTGATTGATTATTATTATTCATTTATTAGTTGCAGCACTCCGAAGGGCATGCCTTAATGCGCTCCAGGTTATGGGGAGGGAGCCTAAAAACCACTGGGGTCATGACAGGGCAGCAGCTCAGCCTCCTGCAGGATGATGGCCCTGGGAAGACAGGGAGCGAGGGCAGTGGTCTTGGCATGATGCTGCAGACCTCACAGGCGACCTTCTGCATCCCTCAGCTGGCGCTCTTTTTAGGACTCCCCACTACCTGTCTACACACCTCTCCACTGAGGAGAAAGAGCTTCCTTAGACTGCCGCTGTCTCACGGCCTGGGAGCCTTTGCAGAGGCTTGCTTATACAATCCCTACAACCACCCCACAAGGCTGAGCATCCCTAACCCAGAAATCCAAAGTCCCAAATGCTCCAAGATCCCAAACTTTTCAAACACCAATGTGCCAGCCCAAGTGGAAAATTCTACACCATGAGAGTTTGTTTCATGCACGAGATGATAAAACATATGGCATAAAATTACCTTCGGGCTACATGTGTAAGGTGAATATGAAACATGCATGGGTTTTATGGTTAGACTTGGGTCCCTTCCCTAGGATATCTATTATGTATATGCAAATATTGCAAAATCTAAAAAACAAAACAAAGAAAAAACAAACCCCAAATCTGAAACATTTCTGGTCCCAAGCATTTTGGATACAGGACCTCAACTATTATTGGTAATCGAGTTGGTAATAGGTTGAGTTGGAGACTCAACTTCTATTACTATTCCCATTTCGCAGATACAGAAACCGAGGCAGAGGAGGGTTGGCAACTCCTCCACAGTGACATGGCTGAGCCTCCAGTAGGAAGAGGGAGAGCTCAGCCTCCTTGCCTCTCACAGGCTGGGTGCTTCACGGATGACCTGGTGGGCATAACTGTGCCTGTCTTTAAGGTGGTGGTAGGCAGTGGAGAAGATCTAGGAAGCCTTGTGGTGCTACTATGTTGTTTTCTTTTTCTTTCTGGGGGATTGAACCCAGGGGCATTCTACCTCCAAGCTATACCCTCAGTCCTATTTTATTTTTATTTTGAGACAGGGTCTTGCTAGGTTGATGAGAGTCTCACTATTTGCTGAGGCTGTCCTCGACCCTGCAATCCTTCTGTCTCAGCCTTCCAAGTACTAAGATTACAGGTGTGTGCCACCATGCCTGTATGCCCTGACATGTTTGATAGATGGCCCACAGGCTGTAACTCTGTGTGCCTTTGCTTACTGCCTGTGAGCTCTGTGGGAAGGGAGGATGCACCACCCCAGGGCTCTGGCATACTCCACTCAGTATCCCTCTCCCAAGTCAGCCTGCACCCATTGGATCTGCCTCTGGACTAGCCGACCTGACTGTCAGGTGTGTGTCAGCCAGTCCCAGAGCAGGCCCAGCAGCAATCCCCAGTGTTGATGGTGCTCAGAGTTCTTGGGTCCCTCAGATAGTTTTTCTAGAGGGCCCACCAAGAAGGGACCTGAGACTTAACCAGTCCATATAACAGAGACATTCTCTTCCAAATTTTCTGCTAGAAAAAATGAAACTTTTATTTTTTTGGAAGGGTTCTGTTCTGTTTTCTTTGCAGTGCAGAGGATGGAACCCAGGGTCTTGCACATGCTAGGCAAACATTCTACCACTGAGCTACATCCCCAAGCCCCAAATGAAACTTTTACAAATTCAGAGACCAAAGCAGCAACGAGCATATTCTGCCTGTTTGAAATCCCAACTCTTAGGGCTGTGTGGCTCTGGGCAAGTCATTTAGCCTCTCTGTGCTTCTGTTCTCTCTTATATAATGATGACAGCAGCCTCCCAGGCCTCCTCGAAGAAGATTAAATGAATTGATAGCTAAATGGTACCTGGCACAGAGGAAGCACGATATAAAGGTTGGTTTCTATTCTGCCAAGTCTCACACCTATCAAAGGCTTGAAGACATTTTTCTGGTAAACACCTTACCTTCTGGAGAGGGAAATAGAATGTATGGGCTTCCAGCCAAGAATGATCCCACAGAGGGAGCTGGGAATTGTCACACCCTTTTCTTGAACAAATCATATGGGCTGCAGAACAAGACTTCCAGGAGGGGCGTGTGCTCAGGCTCCCAGGACAGAACAGCACCTGAGAATGTTTTATTTTTTGTGGTACTGGGGATTGAACCCAGGGGCATTCTACCTCCAAGCTACACTCCTAGCCCTATTTTATTTTTATTTTGAAACAAGGTCTGGCTAGATTGATGAGAGTCTCACTACTTGTTGAGTCTGGCCCAGAACCTGTGATCCTTTTGTCTCTGCCTCTTAAGTACTGGGATTAGAGCCATGTCGGGCTAAGCACCTGAGAACTTGGGTGGGAACCTGAGGTACTCAGAAGCGGTACAGCACTGAGGAGGGAGGGACTCTGGGAAGGAAGCAATGTCTTAGTGAAGGCTCTTTCATTTGCAAGTAAAGTTGAAACTAGATTAAGTCAGCATATGGGGACTCTAGTAGGACAGGCTCCAAGAACCAGGAAGCTGTGACACCCTCTGGCCTTCATCTTGGTTTCTCCCTCTGCACCCTTGTTTTATCTCTCACAGGCTTCGAGGGCCTCTTGCAGGTCTAGTCCAGACATTGATTGGCTCTCTGTGGTTTTGGAGCCCTGGCCACACCTCCTTAGAGTGTGAACGTGATTGGTCCAGCTTGGGTGGAGTGAACACCTCTGGTCCAATTGGGAACAGCCAGTCATGGCTGCCTTGGCTCTGCTCTGCCTGGGGAGTGGACATCTTTCTTAGGGACCCTGTGTCGACACCCAGAATATGTCCCCCCTGGGAGGTGGCACCAGAGGCAGAACAGGGCACAGATGTGAAAATTAAGGATGACAGTTATGTTCCTAAAAGATAGAGACTGTAAGGGACTTCTAATATTCATTAAAGAAAAAGAATAAAAGTCATACATTTGCAAGATGCCTTGGCACATGCCTGTGATCCCAGTACTTGGGAGACTGAGACAGGAGGATCATAGGTTTGAGGGCAGCCTTGATAAGCCTCAGCAACTTATCCAGACCCTTAGCAACTTAGTGAGACCCTGTTTGCAGCTCAGAGGTAGAATGCCCCTGGGTTAAAAAAAAATATTGCTCCATTCCTGGGCACATCACCTACTTCCAGAGAATACTATATTGGTATTTTTTTGTGTTTGTTTTTTTCTTTCCAGGACTTGACCACGTACTTTCCATGGAAGCTGCTGCAAACTCATGTACAAATATGAAATTTGGGGAATGCATAGCCATGGGTCTCTGGAACATCCAAGGATCCAATTGCTCTCCCAGTGACAACAAAGCTCTGGCCTCTGAGTTTGGACCCCAGGGCCCCAGCACTACCACCTGCTGTCCAAGGGGGCAAGGTGCACATGCTGGGCCTCAAGCACAGGAGTGTACTGTCTCTGTGTCCAAAAGCACCTGCTGTCCTCCCGCTCACAATGAGCTATTCTCCTGGCAGACTAGGACCCTAGCAGGAGACAGGGTGATGGGTTTGGGTAAATCAGGATCCACCCCTTTTACCCCAGGAGAAGTTACACACACACACACACACACACACACACACACACACACACACACACACTGTAGAGAAGGAGGGAGAACACACACACACACACACACTGTAGAGAAGGAGGGAGAAAACAGATGTAGACTGTTTTCTTTTTAGGTACTGGAGATTGAACCCAGGGGTATTCTACTTCCAAGCTACACCCCCAGCCCTTTTTATTTTTATTTTTTTATTTTGAAACAGGGTTTCGCTAAGTTGTTGAGACTTTGGATAAGTTGCTGAGGCTGGCCTTGAACCTTTGATCCTCCCCTTCAGCCTCCCAAGTACTGGGATTACAGGCATGTGCCACCAGGATGTGGATATATATATATTTTTTAATGGCACTGAGGATTGAACCCAGGGACATTCTCCTCTGAGCTATATCCCCAGCCCTATTTTATTTATTATTTTGAAACTGGGTCTCATTAAATTGCGGAGGGCTTCACTAAGTTGCTGAGGCTGACTGTGAACCTGCGATCCTCCTGCCTCAGTCTCCCAAGTACTGGGGTTACAAGTGTGCTTCACCAGGCCTGGCTAAGATGTGGAGTTTTAAGCCACTTCTTTCTGAGCCACCTGCAGACAAAGCAAGGCCACATGTTGGTGGACAGCAGCATCGACTGGGCACTGCGGAACCCCCAGGCTCTTCTCTGTACTCTGGCCACGGACAGGAGACAGCCTGGGAGTTAAGTCTTCCTGTCATGCTGCCTGCTCTCTGCTCTGAGGTCTCTGAGTTAAGTGGATGGCCCCTGTTGAGTGAATCTATTTCTTATCTGAACCTGGATGTGCACTCTCGAGTGACTGGCCGTGGCCCCTTAGCATTCTCCCTTAGGTCCTGGGCACAGCCCTTCCTCATGACAGCCCCATGGCGCTAGATGCATCCAGGACTCAGCTGCTGGCCCTCTGTCAGACCATGCTGGGGCTGCTGCCACAGGCCCAGGCTGGGAGCAGCTGGGTGCTTGGTCCTGAGATGCCTCTGCCGCTGGCTGGGAGATGGGGCTTGCCAGCTGTTGGGTGGCTGGAATCCTGTGTGGGAGGATTCCAGCCTGAGCAAAGAGACCAGAAGAATAGGGAAGGATACAGGAAGGAAGAAATTACCAGAACTAGGGGCCCGCCAGGTGAAAGATCACCCACCAGGCTCCTGCCGGGGGTGCTCCTTGTAGGAAAGGCTGGAGCCTCTGGCGGCCTCGTGCCTCTACACAGCAGAGCGGAGCAGCTCTTGCTCTTGCTCTTGCCCTGGCTCTGCAGACCCTACTTTGAGGCTGAATTCCCCATAAGTAGTAACACCTCAACAGGTCTGCCAATGTGCAGGGCTGGGAAGACACCACAGGCCTGGGAATCGAGAGTTGACATGATTAGCTGTATGACCTCATGCAGGCCCCTTGACCTCTCTGTGCCCTTCCTTTTCTGTATAGTGGATATCAAAGTCCTGATTTCTAGCACACAAGGTTATGGTGAGGAGCCGAGGAGGCAGTTTGTGAACAATTCTCAAGAGGATGAGACCATCAGCAGTGCCTCACACCCTGTCTGAACCAGCCCGGCTGCTTTGGGTGTCCTGATAAAATTCAAGGGAAGGCTGGAGAGGAGGTGTGCGGGATGTGGATGGTGGAGACCCCCCTCCCCCAGGCTCTGTGTGCCTTGGGCCCGTCCCAAGGTCTGGACGGGAGGGGAGAGGGCTAAGTGATGTGTAATGGCCACATCTGTCAGTGCTGGCCAAATGGGTTTTCCAGGAGTCAGCAGCTAATGGCCCTGCATCGGGAGAGAGCTTCTCCTAAGTGGAGCACTTTGTCTGCCTGGGAACCTGAGAGCCGCGTGGCCCCAGGCTGCAGAGAGTGGAACAGCTGCTCTGCTGGCAGCCTGGAATGAGTGCCTGGTCCCCACTGCCTTCCTCCTCACCTGTGGCCAGAGGCCAGCCTGCAGCAGCAGCCCTGGTAGCCATAGCGAGAGCAGGACCCAGCTGGGGTAGCACCAGACCTGGCCTGGAATTGAGGATCCCGCCCATCCACTGGCTGCTGGGTTACAGCGAGTGCTTGTCCCCCCGGACCTCAGTTTCCCCATCTGTAAGATGGAGGCATGAGGATCGTGTGGGGCAGGATGGTGAGGACCACCATGCCCAGTACATATTGGGTTAGTGTGGCAGAGGAGGAGTAGGAGGCGTTTGCCCCCAGCGAGGAGCTATGGACTGAGGTGGTGGAAGAGAATCCCCCGGGCAGAGGTTCTGAGAAGCCCCTGCAGGAGAGAAAGGCAAGATGGTGCAGAGTTGAGGGTACCCAGTGTGCTGTGCCCTGGTCTTCATCTGGGTGCACCTGGGATGGTCTGTGAGTCCTGTGTGCAGAAATGCAGCACCTTACATATTATGAAGTGGCCTCTAAGAGGAGCTAAGAAATATCATCACTTCTCCAATTTTTGGATAAATTTTTTCTTTTTTTGCGATCCTGGGGATTGAACCCGGAGGCATTCTACCTCCAAGCCAGGTCACTTAGCAAAGACTCTGTTTCAAGATAAGAAATGAAAAGGGGTGGGGGTATAGGTCAGAGGTAGAATACTCCTGGGGTCAATCTCCAGTATCAAAAATCAACCCCTCAAAAAAAAAAAAAGCCCCACATAAAACTACAAACCTCCATTTTCCCCTCCTTGGAAACCACCGCACTACTTTCTGTTTCTACAGATTTGATTATGTGAGGTGCCTCACTGAAGTAGAACCACATGGTACTTGTCAGTTCATAGCTGGCTTCTTTCCCTCACATAGTATCTTTAAGGTTCATCCATGTTACAATGTGGGTCAGAATTTCCTTCTTTTTCAAGGCATCATAATCACTTGCATGTACCTCCCTGTTGTGTTTCTCCATTTATCTGTCCTGTGTTGCTTCCAGCTTTTGGCTCTTGTGAGTCATACTTATGTGAAAGCGGGTGTGTGAATATTGGTTCAAGTCTCTGCTTTGATTCTTTTGGCTATATACCCAGAGTGAGATTGCTGGATCATGTAGTAGTTTCATTGTAATTTACTTATTATTGTTTTTGTTGATGAACCTCCATACCATTTTCCACATTGGCTATGCTACATTTTGTTCCCACCCATAGTTTACGAGGGTTCCAATTTCTCTGCACCCTCCCTAACACTTGTTATTTATTATTTATTTATTTTACTAGGGACTGAACCCAGGGACATTCTACCTCTGATATACATCCCCAGCCCTATTTTATTTTTTTAAGTTTTGAAACAGGGTCTTACTAAGTTGCAGAGGACCTCACTAAGTTGCTGAGGCTGGCCATGAACCTGTGATCCTCCTGTGTCAGCCTCCCAAGTACTGGGATGACAGGCATGAGTCTCCAAGCCCAGCTTATTTGTTTATTTTTAACTGGCCATTCTCCTGGGTGTGAGATATTATCTCTTTGTGACTTTGATTTGTATCTCCCTAATGATTAGTGATGTTGAACATGTTTTCATGCGCTTATTAGAGGAAATTACTTTCAGCATGAAAAAAGCATTGCTGATGGGGACCCTGCCAAAGATTGAGCAGGAGAATGCAAAATCGACCCTGGTGATATCTTATTAACTTTTTGGAACAATTTATCAAGAAGCAATGGGATGCCAGCCTGCTTATCTTGGCAAAGAAATCCGTACCAAGGCCACAGTACAACATATGGACTCTGGAGTTTTCTCTGCATTTGGATCCTTGTATTGCAATCTGTTCACACGGCAAGAAAAACACTTCTGACCTCCTTTGCTCTGGCCTCTCTCTGGAGGTACCCACTGCTACCAGGTTCTGTGTACCCATTTAGAGATGCCCACATTTCCATGTATATATAATCCCCTTTCAAACAAATAGTAGCATGCTGCTACATTTGGTCTTTTCATTTTTCTTCCTTGGGGATTCAACTCAGGTGCATTCTATCTCTGAGTCACACCTCCAGTTTACGTTCAAACATGGTCTTGCTAAGTTGCTGAGGCTGGCTTCAAACCTGTGATCCTCCTATCTCAGACTCCCGAATACTAGGGTTACAGGTGTGTGCCACTGTGCCTGGAAACCTCTTCACCTGTAAAAGTCCTCCCCACAACGCATACACACACACACACACTGGTGCACTGGGAATTAAATTACAACACAGGAAATTTGGGGGATGAGTTCAAACTATGGAAGTGGTATTTATTTTTCCCACACCACAGGGAAAAAATCCAAGGCTCACTTTAGTGACTCCATTGAAGTGACTTAGCCAGAGTCAAAGGGCTAGCGATGGGTGGAGCCAGAGCCCTGCTCCTTGCTCCCACTCCTCCTCCCTCCAAGGCTGCTGCAGGGACCATGCCCCTCTCTGTGAGCAGAGAGGGTGTCCCCAGCATGGAGTGGGGGCCACACTGCAGCAGTGGCACCACGAACCCCTAGCTAGTTGATGGACCAATAGCATTAACAGGAGCATGCATAAAGAAATAAATAATACACTGCCGACCTTTGAGATACAGTTCCTTCTAGAACACATATATGAATGAAGAGGCGAGTTGATTCTAAGAAGTACTGAGTACTCAGCTGAGGCTACTGAGTGAGCGGGTTCACTCCCCAGTGGGTGGTGCTGGCCCCCACTGTACTAGTATGCTGTGGTCCCCCAAGGTCCCCAGGGGGCACCACTGGGAGGTGCTATGGACCTGTAAGGGGTGGGGCCTAGCGGGAGGTCCTTAGGTCATTGGGGACGTGTCCTTAGGGGGGGCTAAGGGGATCTTGAACTCTCAGGCACACTGGCACTGAGCCACCCAACCTGCTGCCCTTGCCAGAGGCCCAAAGTGACCAGGCTGCTGGCTCTGGGACTAGAACTGTCAGAATCCCGAGCCAAACAAACCTCTCTTTACTCATCAGTAGCCTGCCCCTGGCATTTCACATGGAAACAGGGAGGAGTCTTTCCCTCCTTATCTCCCTTCCTTCCCTTTCTTCCTCCTACTTCCTACTCATTCTCTTCCTACCCATTCCTTCCTCCCTTCTTCCTTCCCTCCTTTGTTCCTCCTCCTCCTCCCTCCCCTTTCTTCCCTCCTCCCACTCTACTCCTCCCTCCCTTCCTCCCTCTCTCTTTCCTCCTCACTCTCCTCCACCCTCCTCTTTTTCATCTTCCTAGACTCAGTGGCTTGCTCTATCTGCCTCTCAGCTTCATCTTGGCACCCTTCCCCAGCACACGTGGTGAATGTGGTGGCTTCTGTAGGGACCCAGCATCCCTGGCTCCAATGTCACCCCCTCCCCTTGGGTGTGGACAACAGGATTGAGCAACTCACAGCTGTGAGAGGGTGGGATGGTGCCTCCCTAACTTAACCGTGCTGTGAGGAAAGCAGCTCCCACCGTGGATGCACTCTTGCCCTTCCTTAGACGGCTTCCCCAGTGGGCCAGCCAGCTGCCTTGTCATGAGGCAGGAACGGGGTCAGGAGGGGGGTGGGGAGCCCTGTGGCTCCAGAGGAGCAGAGGCCTGGGTGGACCAGCCAGGAAGTATCCTCTTCCCCAGAAGTCTACAGGTGACACCACAGGCAGGCCGAGGGCTTCACCACAACCTCATGAGACCCCACAATGAGAAGTGTCCACTAAGTCACGCCTAACTCTGACCTGCAGCAATCTGGAACTCATTCACTCTGTTGTTTTAAGATGCAAAGTTTTAGGATAACTTGCTATGCAATATCAGCTCAAGACTCCCCATTAAGACTTGGAAAGGAGCTGGTGTGGTGGTACATGCCTGTAATCCCCGTACTTGGGATGAGACAGGTGGATTGAAGGTTTGAGGTCACCTTCAGCAACTTAGCGAGTCCCTGATTTAAAGTAAAAAGGGCTGGGGGTGTAGCTTGGAAGTAAAATGCCTCTGGGTTCAATCCTGAGGGGAAAAAAAAAGAAAGAAAAAAGAAAGAGAGACTTGGGAGGGAGTCTGGAGCTGCATGGGAGTTGGGTGGAATAACCTGTCCTGCCTGGAGCTCCCTGTGTTGGGGAGGGAGTGGTGCCTCCCCTGGTGGGTACAGCCTCCTAGCAGAGGTCTATCACTCAGACAGTGGAGGACTTTCTCTGGGTGGGAGAGGCCAGGGTCCTCATTCCCCCCATGTCTAGTTTGTTAATAATGCATGGCTGGCGGCGCTGTCTGAGGAGGTCCGTCCCTCCTGTCTGAGGACGTCTGCGTGTCCTGTCGGCGCGCCTCCCGTCGATTCATCACGCCATTGCTGTTCTTTATTTAGCAGCTTTATTGCCAGCAATTAGTGATGGCAGCAGTTGGAGTCCCTCTTTATGGGGAAGATTCATCTCTGTTTACTCAGTGGGGTGAATTTGGAGTGAGGGCTTCACAGAGATAGAGCCTGGAGCCCCCAGCCCCTGACTCCCCCAAATCTCGGGCTGCCTGAGCCAGTCCTTGTCTCCCTGGCTGGGCCTGGGGCCCCTCAGGCTTGCTCCTGCTTCCCCCTCCCCCCCAGCCCCCAGACAGCTGCACACTTTCCTCCTCCTGCCTGCTTAGGAGTCTGTCATGGCTTGAAGCCTTGGTCCCAGTGCAGCAGTGTTCGAGGTGGGGCTTTGGGAAGGGATTGGGTCCTGAGGGCATGCCCTTGGGGAATATATGTTGTCCCCAGCTGCTTCCCCTCTGGTGCTCTCTGCTTCCTGGCTGGCAGGTGGTAAGCACGTCTGCCCCACCCTGTCCTCTCTGCCATGATGATTTTAGGCCTCACCACAGGCCTAAAAGTGATGGAGCTGGCAACCATGGACTGGAAGCTCTGAAAGCACGAGCCAACATAGATCTTTCTTCCACTAAGTTGGTTTCTCAGTTATCCATCATAGTGAGGAACAGTTGCCCGTCATGGGGACTTAGAATCCTGACACCCTCTGAGTTTCCCTCCTCACCTCTCCTAGGCACATTTAACATCGAATCCTTAAAAGCCATTTACAGCTGAGAACAGAGTTCTGATTGCTATCGTCACTACCCAGGGCAAGAATCCCCATGGCTGCTGGCCCAGCCCATAACCCAGGGGTAGAGCTTTCTAACTTCAGGTAAACCTCATCTTCTGCTATGGTGGCTGGCCCTTCACTACAGTTTGGGTTTAAAATGCCCCACCCCACCCCTAAAGCCCATGTATTGAAAGCATGACCCCTGTTTTGCAGGATGGGTTTTCATTGGTGGGGGAAAATGAAGCTGCTCTTACACAATCAAAAGTATGAGACAATTTAACATGAGAAAATCATTAAAACAAGAAAATTCCACTGTAATGAATGAAATCAGTATTTTTTTTTTTTTTTTTTTGCAGAACTGGGGATTGAACCTAGGGGCATTCTAACTCTGAATTATACCCGCAGCCCTGTTTTTTAATCTTTATTCTGAGACAGGGTCTCACCAAGTTGTGGAGGTCCTCACAAAGTAGCTGAGGCTGACCATGAACTTGCGATCCTCCTGTCTCAGCCTCCCAAGTACTGGGATTATAAGTATGCATCACCATGTCTGGCTCTGAAATTGTTAATATTAAAGCAACACATCACAGAGAATTTTACCCAGGTGGTGAACTTATAGCAATTTAAAGCACAGGAAAAAAATGCAGTATCAAAAAGAGAAAATTCCATACAGCAGGGGGCTGCAACATCTGGAGCAGAGCTGAGGGGTCCTGTCCGAAGTCTCTCTGGAGCCTTGGTCATAAAGACTGGTTCAGGGCAGTGCATCCACTCCATGTGTGGGACCTCAAAGAGATTCCTTGGTCCTTCTCCCTTTTATGGGAAGGGCTGCCTGCACTTTGTGTGAA
This sequence comes from Graphiurus murinus, assembly GCA_004027655.1. Lineage (NCBI taxonomy): Eukaryota > Metazoa > Chordata > Mammalia > Rodentia > Gliridae > Graphiurus > Graphiurus murinus. The sequence continues at coordinate 21,216 of PVLC010017366.1, forward strand.
CTCACTCAGGTGAGTCTTTTGACAGTTGGCCTAAGACGGCCAGTCTTGGGCTGGTGGTCAGATGTCCCATTAAGTCAATTTTTTCCCCTGGCATCTTGGTCTTGGAAAATCTGGTAAGGTTGACTTATTAAGTATGTAAGTGGTAAAAACAGAGTAATATACCAAAGTAGCTTAAACGAGGCAATCAGTATATCAGGTTAGCAAAGAGCACAAGGACCTTCCCATTGCATGGAACCAAGCTAAGAGAAACAAAGTGAGATGGTTAAGGGAAGGGGAAGAGAAGTCGAGGGTGAGACTTCCATCCATAGGCACTACCATACCCAGTGCAGGAAGGTTCAGAGGTGGGGCATCGTTGAAAGACGAGGGCCCTGGGGGGCGTGGCCTTGAGAACTACATCTGTCCCTGGCTGCTTCCTCTCATGCCCCTGGTTTCCAGTTGTCATGAGTTGAGCAGCTTCCCTCTGCCACACCCTGTTGCCCTTTTCTGCCTTGGAGCTGGCCAACATGGACTGAACCTCTGAGTCACGAGCCCAAATAAACCTGTCCTTCTCTGAGTTGTTTTTGTTGGGGATTTTAATCACAGAAATGAAAAAGCTCATTAAGACATCCTTAGTGACAAGCTGTGCCTCCATCAATTGCCTGAAGGTTGCAGGACCCGAAGTGAGACTCTGAAGTGTGACATCCTCAAGCTCATGCTACCTGCGTAGGCACTGGGCATCTTCCCCGTTGCACCTGTTCCCTATCTGCTGGCGGAGGTGTTCCTATGGGGATTGCTGCTGGTGAGGCAGGCCACAGAGGGGAGGAGCACATCTTAGTGGATGGATGTAAGTTGCGCCTGTTTGTAAGGGCGGTGGACATTACTGGGCAGGAGTGGTAGAGCTCTCTGTGCAGGTCACTAATCATGCTAAGCCTGGCTCCAGAGCCATCCTCAAGCTGCCCTTTTTGGACCCCTTTTTTCCTCCCTCTGCATGGTGTGGCAGGCTCTGCCTGGAGGCTCTCTGGTACTGTGTACAGCTGGCCAGAGCCTATAACCTCAACTCCTGCTCCTGAGTTGCCCTCTTTCTAATCAGCCACCTCCTATACATTGGCTTTGAAGGATGAGGGATGATTCTCTTATAACCTGAACACAGACACATTGTCTGTTCTCTTATTTCCGGTAGCAGAGGGGAGCCTAATGGAGCCCAGCTGGAATATTCCACTGTTCTGGTTATCTATTGTACAGTGACAAATTATTTCAGAATTAGTGGCTTAAGACAACTCCAAGGCCCAGTGTCAATCACAGGGAGAGGGGCTGGTTCTTACTGTATCTCATGGGTCTGTGGGTCAGGAATGGCTTGGCTGGTGGCTCCAGTTCTATATTTTTTATGTCATTGTCCTGAAATAGTAGTTGGAGTTATGGGGTCAAGGGCTGGGGCAGCTTGGGGGTGGCCCAGCATCTCTGTCTTCTGTGGTCTCAGGGCCAGCCCTTGTGGTCAATCCACGTGAGCCATTGGGCTTCCTCACAGCATGGTGGCTTCAGGCTTCTTGGCCTCGACTCCAAAGACATAGCTGAGTGTAAGCCGCATCACCTTTGTGACCTGGCCTCAGAAGTCACATAGGGTCACTTCTATAGGCTACGGGTAGGGGACAAGGACAAGGGAATGGATGTGAGAAGGAAGGGGTCTCTCTCCTCCTCATAGGAGGGTGGGAAATATTTTTGCAGTATCTTGGAAAGCACATCTGCCACATTCATTTTATGGAGAAATGGAATACAGAAACCTGTGACATGGTCTACCAGAGCCCCAGGAACAGGAATGTCTTCAGCAGGAGGCCACCATGGCTGCAGGCCTCCTCCCTCTGCCTGGCCCCATAACCTCTACCACAGACAGCAACCCAGTAATCCCCACTGGGGACAGTCCCTGTGCTGTGCCTCAAGACTCTAGGAAGCGACATCTGAGAGTCAGGCAGGCCTTGGACTTCCTGTGCCAGACCCATCTTTCAAGATCCACTTCCTGTCTAAGGACTGCCCCTTCCCCCACTAGTGACATTGGGAAAGGCCCTGCTCCCACTTAGGAAGACCAGCTCTAACTACAGGCCTGTGGCTTGATGCTGGCTTCCATTTGCCCAGACACATGGTATATCCTGAGCCCAGAGAGTACTGAGCCTCTCCTCTGTGTCGTCCACCGTCTCGTCCTCGGTTCCAGGGGTCTCAGATCCTGCATTGTGGGTAAAGGTCTACCATCTGATACTGATTTCTGATTCCCTCCCTTCTGTCCTCCTATATCCTTCCTTCTCTCCTCTCTGTCTCCATCCCTCTGTCATCTTAGGAAGTGCAGAGAGTGGCTCTCAAAACAAAGCGACTTTATATTCCAGAATGAGCAGACGACTGTAATCTGAAACTTGCTGTCTTCAGGGAGGTGAAGGAAGACAGGGGCTTTGAGGCTACAGCGAAGGAACTTACACAGGTTGGCTGCAATCTTCCTGTCTCAGCCTCCCAGGTACTGGGATTATAGAAGTGTGCCACCACATCCAACATTAAAATAACTATCTTAATATACTTCCCTGCTCTGGAAGGACAGCAACCTTGATTGGAGTTAGAAGTAAAAACCCATCTACACTAAACTGGCCTCCCCACTAAGCAACCAAATGTGATGAAATACTTTAGTAGACTGTGGGCTGATGCCTCAGTTCCCCGGAGGCAACAGACACAGAATCCAGGCACAATTGCCATGTTCACTTAACCCAATTTGCCTAATGTCCTCATCATTTCTCCATCACAAAGCCAAACAGTAATTTTGTTCTGATCTGGGCTTTGGATGTCATTGAGAGTGCCAGGCCAGCCTCTTGGCCTCCTTTCTTGGCAGGTGTGGGGTCTCTCGTCAACTAACATTAGTTTAACGTGAGTGTTTACTTAGGGGTTATGTTGTGGGACATCTGTTCTTGGGCCTTGGTCCCTGAGACCCCATTTGTGGGGCCTGGCATGCTGGGCTGCCTCCACACAGGGCCCAGGGGGCAGTGTGGCCACTCTGCTCTGAGACTGGGCCTGGGGCTCATCTACATGGTGTCCCGCAGGCAGCTGGGAAAAGAGAGAAAATACTGGAAACAGCGGCACTTGCTCTCCCCAAGGGTGTCAACCAGCAGTTTAAAGTAAGAATCCCACTGAATTCAGTGAATTCACTGGTATCTGGCACCGTGTTGGCCACCGGGGCTGGCAACCTTGATGTGGACAGACAAGTGTCCTGCTTTAAAGCTGACCAGGCGAGGTGAGGGAGACGAATGGTAAGTGGTGGAGGAAGGACACAGGAGTGCTGCAGACACGGGAGGGGGGCAGTGGGGCCAGGAGTTAGGGCACCAGGAACATCTAGAGGACATGGGTCTAAGGTGGAACACCAGAGGTTTCTCTACTCAGCTTGGGCTTTATACCTGAATGACACGGAAGAGCCTCACAGAGAGCTGTGTTCAACTTCATGGCGCTATATCTACATGTGCAGAATTGAGGTTTTGCCACGGAGTGCCTTTTTTTTTTTTTAATTGGTGGTGGGGGGTGTTGAACCTAGGGCCTTGTGAATGCCAGGCAAGTGCTCTGACATTGAGCTACATCACCCCCAGCCCCTTTTAAATTTCATTTTGAGACAGGATTTTGCTAGGTTGCCCAGGCTAGCTTCCAGGCTAGATCCTCCTACCTCAGCCTCCCAAGAACCAGGATTACATGGCGTGTGCCACTGCACCCAGCTTATTTTCCATATTCTAGCAAGATGAAACATGGTAGACAGGACCCTTGAGGTTGATTTGTTGGTAGCTTCCAGATTTTTGTTTTTTGGGGGTACTGGAGATTGAATCCAGGGGTGTTTTATGTCTGATCTACACCCCCCAGTCCTATTTTGAAACAGGGTCTTGCTAAATAGCTGAGCCTGGTCTCAAACCTGTGATTCTCCTGTCTCAGCCTCCCAAGTACTGGGATTATTGCCGTGCATCACCGCGCCTGGCTGGCTTCCAGATTTGAGAGACTGGCCTTTTGGCTGATTTACCAGGTATAGGTCAAATCAAATAGCATTAGGCCTGGGGGGGGGGATGCGGGAGATTCTTGGAGGCATTTTCATAGTGAAATTCAGCTAAGACCATACTTACTGGAAAAACTCTAAATCCAAATCACAGCCCCAGATATTGCTCCAAGCCCCTGTATTTGTATTTGTATTTATATTTGTAATTGTGTCTGGGACTTTGTAAGCTGTGGACCCAGGGTGGAGAGGACACCTTTGCAAACAGAACAAGGATGATGTGGTTTGCATAGTACCCCAGGACTTGGGGAGCATCACCCCAACAGCTGTTGGGGTTTCTAAACAAGAAGGGGGTGCTTTTAGCCCTTGTCTTCCCTAGAACAAGAAGCCACTGGGTGGAAGCCCAGGAAGACATGCTTGCCTTCCTTCCTCAGCACGGCTGCTGACAGGGGGTGCCCGCACTCAGACCTTTGAAGCTTCCCAGTGAGGGCTGGGGGTGGTGACCCTCCGCTTCTTCCCGTTGATTCAGCCGTTCTCCTCCAAATCCTCAGAGGTCAGAGGAAGGCCTGACCTTGGAGCCAGTGCTGGAGGAAGTCACTGGAGGTAGCTTTCTGCACATCTGGAGGCCCCCGTGGCCCACACCACCCTGGAAGGCTGGAGCACATACGACCCTTTACTCACTAGTAGAGATACCCCATTGGCCACAGAAGCAGGACAGGAGTCCAGGGACAGAATCGTGTTGGCAAACTAACTTTTTAAACAGTAGCCTTTTCTTTATCAGAAAATAACCTTTCAGAGACTGAGTTGGTGGAGACCACCCATTCTATGCAGGTAATCATTTCTGCAAAGTTGCTTCAGGATGGTGCTCTGTCCCTTCCCCCTGCATGATTGGATGATGTGTGACCCAGCTGCGTGTGCCATCCCGGACCCCAGGTTGGACGTAGTGGGTGGTCTGCCTGCTGGGTGCTCTCTGCCCATGGCAGGACTCCAGAAATACCGAGGGAGTGCAGGAGCCCAGCAGCCCTTAGGGGGAGCAGTGACCGGTACCACCCTCGCCCTAGTGCAAGGCCAGGAGAAGGGCAGGGCTGGCCAGGGGAGGAAGATCTATGAAGGGGCTCAGAGGGGACTGGGTCATGTAAGCAGTACCTCTCCTTCAGAGGGGGCTCTTCAGATGGGATTGTGGGATCTCTACTACCTCTAGATCTCCTTTAGGGATCTAGAAGGGCTAAGTATGAATGGGGTGGGGGAGAGGGATTGCCTGCGGAGGAGGGAGGGGGGACAGAAGTGCTTCCATTCGGGGTGGAGGGGGGAGGGTCAGTCTGTTGCAATTCTCAAGAAATGCCTTCAGTGGCAAAGTCCTCCAGGTCCTCGGTGGAGATGATGCCCAGGCCTGGGGCCTCAGTGCCCTCCTCCTGTGGGCTCTGGAGAGGCCCCCGGGGGTGCTGGGTCACAGCTTGCTGGGTGTTGTCTCCCTGGGGACCCAGGGCGCGCGGAAGTCCAGGGTCATGAGCACTCTGGGGCCTGGTGCGGGGGCTCTGCCCCAGGAAAGTGGGGGTGGAGAGCTGGGAGGAGCAGCGCAGAGCCGTCAGGGTGGTCACTGGCACGGGTTGCAAGCCGGCATACAGTGGGTAGGAAACAGCCAGCGTGTCCTGCAGGGGCAGCTCTGGGGATGCCCTAATGGAGGATGGTACTGAGACCTTGACGTACTTGCCAGTCTCTGGGTCATAGAAGGTCTTGATTTTCACTTGCATTGGCAAGTCGACGAGATAATATTCTCCAGACTGGGGGTCTTGGAGGAGCTTCTGGGTGGCAGGGTAGGGGGGCAGGGGTGTGAGGGGCTGGAGCCCCCAAGGCTGCCTCCCCAGAGGCTCCGAGGCACCGGACACTGAGTGGCGGTGCACAGGAGGGGGAAGGGAGCGCACTACGGGGAACCTGGCCCGGGGCCTCTCTCCAGGGGACAGCGGCCTTCGCTCTGTCCTCTGCGGGCCCTCTGGATAGACATTTCCCTCCCAGGACTCGCCACGCTTCTCCTGCACCTGGTCGGTCTTTCTCCGCTTGCTGGCCAGCTTCTTGGCCCGTCGCAGGGCCTTCTCGGTCTTGGGAGGGACTGCAGGTGGCTTGCCGGCTGCCCTCTCTAGCTGAGCTGGAGGTTCCAGTTTCCCTGTAGCACCGGCTGAGCTGGGGGCCATGCCCAGCAAGCTGCCCCTCGGGGAGAGCGTGCGCAGGTCCTCTACCAGGGGCTGGAGTTGAGGGTCGGAGCTGTCCTCCCACAGGAGGCTGTGGGTCAGGTCTTCCCGCCGGGTGAGCCTGGCAGGCCCGAGGGTGGCGCTGGGAGGCTCCAGGTCCCCTGCAGCCTGGGAAACTTCATCCCAAAGGCTGCTGGCCGCTGGGGAGCATGCGCTGCTTTCTCCCAGGGAGCTGGGGTCCGGGGAAGTGGCCATCTCTCCTGGGGCCAGTCTTCTCCCCAGTGGCCCTGCTCTGGGTGCTGACAAAAGGTGACCTTGGAAACCTTGCGTCTGCTTCTGCTCTTCCCAGCAGGTGCCCGGTGGCTGCAGGGGTGGCTGGTCTTCTGAGTCTTCCTCAGGTAAAGCCATCATGGGGATGTGCCTGGGAGCAGCCAGCCGCTCTGGGTCTGTGGACCTGCCCCTGGCACGGCTTGCTATGACTTCACGTGCTACTTCTGGGGGTGGTTTCATCCTGTCTCCGTCTCCCACCAGTGGTGGGGATGGGAAATTCTCCTCCAGGGCCGGCTGTGAGGTCTCCGGCTTGGCCGCACTGGTAACCCGCCCCGGGTCCTGAAGCTCCTCGATGGCTATGGGCTTCAAGCGTGTGCCTCGCATGCTAGCAGATGTCAGGGTGCCAGTCGTGTCCTGGTTTTGGGAGACACAGAGGCCACCGGCATCTTCTCCCCAGCCTTGCTGTGGCAATTCTTCTTCTTTGTGGCCACTGCTGAGTGAGTCATCTGAGGACATCGTCCTTAAGAGAGGCAGGAGGATAGGTTTGATCACAGGGGTGGCCCTGAGGGTGTTGTCTTTAATTGTAAACAGTTTGTGCTTGTTTGCAGCAGAAGATGGCGAGGGAGTGGAGTCTTTGGTGTTGGAAGGAGCCATGTCCTTATTTCCCCCCATTCGAGAGCCTCTGAAATTTGCTTCCTCCGTTGATGCCTTCCTGGGTCGCCCTGCAGACAGACCTTCCCCTTCTCTTTGCAATACATCCCCCTGGCTGCGCTCCTCCACACACACATGCCCAGTGCTTATGGCATAGTCCTTTCTCATCACATCTTCCTTCCGGTCCTTCTGATTGTCACTCACATTGTACTTCCTGTCTTCCCGCTGGCTCTCGGTAAACCACCACTTCTGCTGATCATCAAAGGAGGCAAAGGATTGATCTGAAGAGCTGGTGCTGAATTTCGCCTTACTTTGGAGGCTCGGCATAAAGTCGGACTGGCTGTCGCTGTAAAACACATCCTCCTCCTCAGGTGAGATGGGTCCTGGGGAGAACTTGGGGTTTGAGGGTGGGTTCTGAAGTCCTGCCTCCTGCTCGGGCTCTGTCTCTTGGGAGACGGATCTCGAGAGCCCGTTCTCTAGGTGGCGGCTCTTGGTTGGTTCTGCAGTCTCAAGTTCCCTATTGCAAAGTTTCAGGGAGAGGTGATTCCTGGGGCGGCGTTCCCTGGAGTCCGGATGCCACCCAGACCTGGTGGGACCCTGCTGTGACTTTCCATCGGTGTCCCCCTGCCCACTGCTGCTGCTTTCTAAGGCCTCCCCATTGACAGAGAAGGGGGCCTTGGCGATGGTCGGAGGTGAGCTGAGGCTTAGATGGCTGTCTGGGGAGGGCTCCCTGGTGTTGGCAATAGCATCCTTCTGGGTACCACTGTGCCATACGCTTGGGGCATCAACTGGCCTCTCCTTAGAAAGCTCATTAGGAGAGCTGTCCTCAAGCCCATTGGGAAGGATGAGCCCGTTGCTCAGGGGCTCCTGGTTGTCATCCACCTTACCTTTACTATTCTCATCAAAACCTTTCAAGAGAGGCAAGGGACTGTACCTACTCTTAACCCGCTTCCGCACATCTTTGAGGTTGAACAGCAGGCTGGGTGCTTTGGATTTGTAGCTGTCTCTTGATGGGCACTCCACAGGCTCTTTCTCCTGAAATCCATTCAGCTGTCCTGGGGGAGAAGGGTTTATTTCTGCCGGCTGGGTGTCTGTTGACTCCAGGATGTGCTTGGTGGGTATGATGGGGGTTAGGAGCTTACTGATGTTAAAAGGAGGGCTGAAATGCTCATTGGGGTCCCCAAGTACATCTGGAGCATCGTCTTCTGGAAACTGCCCCTGGAGGTTGTGCTTTGTATACAGAGGTGGGTCTCTCCGGTTGCTCAGCTTCTTTTCTTCCGAAGCCTCCCGGAGGCTTTCCTTCCCTCCTTTGCCAGTCTTTGGCTTCCTCCATGGGGCCTGGGTTGACTTCACCTGAGGGTCATGCTGCAAGCTGGAAGCTTTTCCTTCTCCAGGGAATATTGGGGCTCCTGGATCTCGGCTTCCCCAGGGTTCAGCTGCAGAGAGAGCACCAGCTGCTAGTCTGTTTTCCTCCTGAGCACAGCTGCCCCGGCCCAGGCAGGGGGAGCCTTTGGACTCAGGGGGCGGGGATTCTCGTAAGGAGGGCAGTTCCTCATAATGTTTGGGCACTCTGTTTTCTGGGACAGTTTCAGGGATGTCCTTTCTCTCGAGCAGCTTTGGCTGGTGGACGTTCCACGACTCAAAAGCGCTGTTTTCGCTGTGCAGAAAGGTCCCTTTGTGAACCCACTCGGTACCTCTTCCGGGCTCAGCCTGGGCTGGCTTGTGGGGTGGAGAGGGGAATCTGGACTCAAAGGAGCTGGCTGTGTTGTCGGAGCCACTGTGACTGGCCACTTCAGGATTCTTAGGGGATTCTTGCTCTCTCTGGATCCTCCCAGGCTGGTGGCTGCCCTGATGGGTGCTGGAGACTTCAGCAGGCACCCTTCTGACTGTCAAAAAGGCAGAATCGAAGCAGAAGTTGACACTGCTTTCTGGGAGGGGCGCAAACTTGGGGACATTTTTGAGAGCCGGAGGCTTGCTAGGGGGAGGCCTGCTGTCACAATGTTGACTGTCCGTCCTGTCGAAGGATTTGATTAGTGACGATACTTTGGAGATGGGCTTGTTGCTGCTCCTCAAGCCGGAAACTGGCACCTCCAACCTCCTGTGGACTGGTGTTGGTGGGGGGCTGCTTTTGGGGTACTTTTCCTCCCCTTGAACATACTTGGGCAGCTGTTGGAAGGTGGCTGCCCAGCCTGCGTGCTCTGTGCCTTGTGAGGGAAGCTGGCTCCAAATGCCACTTTTCCTGTGGGCATGGCTCACGGCTCCCTGGTGAAAAGTCCCTAACACTTGGTGGGTGATATCCGGGGACAAGGCCAGGTCAGAGTCATGGAAGGATGTGTCCTCCGAGATGCACAGGCTCCGGAACGCCCGGTCTGTGAGGCTGCTCACCTCCCTGTCTGCGTCATCCAGCACGCTCCCGATGCTTGAGGAGTCGCTGAACCCGTCTGTGCACTTCTTGTTCCCCTGCATGGTCTGTTGGCTCTGGGAAGAGCTGTCCCCGCCAGCCAGTGGGTGCCTTTGGGTGATGGTTCTGGCAAAAGCCAGGCGCAGCCCACTTCTTGCTAGATGAGAGCCTCTTGTTGGTGAATTGTAATTGAAAAGTGGGGATTGTTAACTCTCTGCAAAAGAAAAAGTGCACAGTATGAACAGGGTATCCAACATAAAACCCCATGCAAGAACTACACACTGGTCCAGGTGAGTAATGGTGTCTCTGATGGTTAATGTCATGTGTCAACCTGGATAGTCTGTTATACCCAGTTTTTGGTTAAATGCCAGTACATATATTGTGATGATAGTATTTTAAAGTTATGATTAACATTAAAGTCAGCTGTGTTGCCAGGCATGGTAGCACATGCCTATAATCCCAGTATTAGAAGGCCGAGATAGGAGAATTTTCAGGTTCGAGGCCAGCCCCAGCAATTTAGTGAAACCCTCAGCAATTTAGCGAGATGCTATCTTAAAATGAAAAAATAAAACATTCTGGGATGTAGACAGAGTTAAAATGTCCCTGGGTTCACTCCCTAATCCCTAGTACCAAAACAACAGCAAAAACAATAGCAACAAAAGGCGGGGGGGAGAAAGGTCTTATCTCTCAGTTCTGAAGGCTGGAAGTCCAAAATTAAGGTGTCGGCAGGGTTAGTTCTTTCTGAGGCAGTGTGGGAGACTCAGGTCCAGGTCTTGCTCCTTGGTGTTTCGATAGTATCTTCTCTTTCTCTTTTGGTGCTGAGATTGAACCCAGGGGCATTCTACCTCTGAGCTGTGCCACCATCCCTATCTATCTATCTATCTATCTATCTATCTATCTATCTATCTATCTATCTATCATCTATCTATCTATCTATCTTGCTGTACAGAGGATTGAACTCAGGGGCATTCTACATCTGAGCTACATCCTCAGTCCTATTTTTTATTCTTTATTTTGAAACAGGGTCTCATTAAGTTACAGAGGGCCTCACTAAGTGAGCCGAGGCTGGCTGAGAACCTGGACCCTCCTATGTCAGCCTCCTGAGTACTGGGATTACAAGCATGTGTCACCAGGCATAGCTCCCTTTTTATTTTGAAACAGGGTCTCACTAAGTTGCTGAGGTTGTCTTTGAACCTGTGCTCTTCCTGCCTCAGACTCCTAAGTACTGGGATTACAGGTGTGTGCTGCTATGCCTGGCTTCCCTGTGTGTCTGGACGTTGCCTTCCCTCCCGGCTTGTTTCTGTGTTCAAATTGACCCTTCAAACATTATTAGGACTCTCCCAGCATCCTCATCTTAATTAATTGTATCAACAATAGGCCTATTTCCAAATGAGATACCGGGGCTAGGACTTCAACATATGAATTTGGGGTAAGAAAGTGAGTTTTGGTATGGAGGTAACCCTAAGCCATGATCCAGCCTGCTGAGGGTGGTGAGGTGGACCACTGCATAGCCCCAGGTCCTCGATAGTAAAGGTGAACTGTGATTTCCTTACAGAGTCACCCACTTTGAACTTTGTGTTATCAGTGGAGAGGACCTTAGTGGCTTTGGCCACTGGAGTCTCCTTATGCCCCGAGTGCTGGCATATTGATTTTTGACTAGCAATGAGCCCAGTAATCCTAGTGTTCCACATTTCTACATGAAGATGAAAATAGGAGCATTGCAGACCTAAATCTAGAAACTTAGAGTCAAGTAAAGGCTCCTAGCCAAGTGCTAAGGTTTGGATACAGAATGTCCCCTGAAAGAGCTCATGTATTGTCAATGCAAAAAAAAAAAAAAAAAAAAAAAAAAAAAGATTAAGAGGTGAAATGATTGAATCATGAGGCTTCTAATTTCTTTCTTTTTTTTTTTTTGCGGTGGTACTGGGGATTGAACTCAGGGGCATTCTACCTCCGAGCTACACCCCCAGCCCTATTTTTTATTCTTTATTTTGAAACCAGGTCTCACGAAGTTGCAGAGTGCCTCACTAGGTAGCTGAGGCTGGCGGCGAACCCGGATCCTCCGGTCTCAGCCTTCCAAATGCTGGGATTACAAGCGTGCGCCACCACGCCCGGCTGAGGCTTCTAATTTCACCAGTGGATAAAATCCATTGGTGGTAAGGTAGGCAGGCAGGGCGGGGTCTTGGGAACTATATGTCCACAAGCCCACTTCTCTCTCTGCTTCCCACTGTCATGCCTTGAGCTTCGTAGAAGTGACCCGGCCTAATATGGACTGAAGCCTCTGAAACCTCCAGAACTATGAGCAAATAAATCTTGCTTCCTCTAAGTTGTGGTCATCAGGTATTTGGAGTCATAGCAGCGATAATATTGACTGAAATGCCAAGACAACACCTCCTGCTATTATATTTGTGGGATTTCTCTCTCTCTCTCTCTCTCTCTCTCTCTCTCTCTCTCTCTCTCTCTCTCTCTCCATATATATATATATATATATATATATATATGGAGGGAGGGCATATATATATGTATATATATATATATATTTTTTTTAAACACTCAGCTCCCATCCCTCTCCTCTGAGTGAAAACACTTGACACTTTTGGGGAAATTTCTTCTCCCCACCACTGTGTTCTCTCAGGGGGCTGAAAGTCAAGGTGCTGCTGCGGCTCCCTGGCTAGCAGAGAGGTGAGGCCTGAGACCAGGCCACGGACCGCACTATTTCTCCTGCAGTCACATAAGGATAGAGACCTGCTCAGGCATCATTCTCAGCACCAGAGTGTTCACTTCAAGCCAGGGCTGCATGGCCCAACCTTTTCTCTCCTAGAAATAATGCCTCCACCTCGACCTCGCCTGTCCACACTTCTGATTTTCTTTTCCTACTTACCTAGTTCTTTCCATCTGTCCAGGCCAAAGAACTCTAATTGACCTTGGGCTTCCATTGTAATCCACATAGTCATGAAAGATACTCACTGAGCCGGGCGTGGTGGCGCACGCTTGTAATCCCAGCATTCGGGAGGCTGAGACCGGAGGATTCGGGTTCGCGGCCAGCCTCAGCTACCTAGTGAGGCACTCCGCAACTTAGTGAGACTCGGTTTCAAAATAAAGAATAAAAAATAGGGCTGGGGGTATAGCTCGGAGGTAGAATGCCCCTGAGTTCAATCCCCAGTACCGCCAAAAAAA
>PVLC010017367.1:0-33886 GCA_004027655.1 Graphiurus murinus
TTTTTTTTTTTTTTTTTTTTTTTTTGCGGTACTGGGGATTGAACTCAGGGGCATTCTACCTCCGAGCTACTCCCCCAGTCCTATTTTTTATTCTTTATTTTTGAAACCGAGTCTCACTAAGTTGCGGAGTGCCTCACTAGGTAGCTGAGGCTGGCCGCGAACCCGGATCCTCCGGTCTCAGCCTCCCGAATGCTGGGATTACAAGCGTGCGCCACCACGCCCGGCTCACACACGATGTTTTATATCTGGAGATTGCAAAATGGCTTACAAATTTTGTTCTGTAATTGGATCATTCACTCTAATGATTCACTCCTTTTCCTACATGCTTCTATGTATTTCATCCCCACTGTGATTAGCAAATTACTTATCACTTATTCCTCTCTGTATTTATAGATACTTTGTTATAAATAATTTACAAATATTTGTTTAAAAGATTGATTTGTCTCATTATGCATTTTTTTTTTTTTTTTTTTTTTGCTTTTTGAAGTGTGTGGGGGGTGTCTTACTATTCTCTGTTTGGTATGAATTCACCTCCACATTTCTACCATAGTTTTTGTTCATTGCCTAAGTATACCTTGCACCTTTATTGCCTAAGATTTCTGCATGAACAAAAACAAGGTGAACATAATAATCAAATAATGCTAATGTACCACATTTATTAAGGGAAGTTTTGAAAATCTCTCTCCATTTTATATTATTTCCCCTAGCTAAAAAAGGGTACATTTCCAACTTACTTTCATATTTACTTCTTCCAGAAGATTCCTTACTTTCCCTACCTGGAGCTTCTTAACTCCAATATAAATGTATGAGCTTCAGAAGCAAAGTAACACACCTTTGCTTTTGCATATTTTTCTTATCAAAATTGTGTGATGTGAAAGGATTGATGCTTTTGTGTTTTCTTAGTTAACTGGACAGCACCTTCACAGACAACTAGTGTTTAGGATGCAATTCCTACAGAAACATAGTTTATTTTATTAAAGAATAACATATAAAATTCCCAGGAATCTATAACTCCAAACCTTCACTTTATGTAAAAATAAGAAAACATTCTATATGCATTTCAATTTATTTAGGAAATTATTAAGAAAGACAATTTAAAAATGAACATACAAGTGGTGGCATTTAAAGGAAACACTTCTAACAGGAAAGAAAATGCTAGGCTATATCATTCCCTGGGGTGCTGCTCTGATGTCAAGTACAGCACAGCCAGGTGTGGGTTTTGTTGTTGTTTTTCTGGTTTGTTGGGTTTTTTTTCCCTCTGTGAATTGCTCCTTTGATACTCAAACCTGAACATAATGCAATTTTACTGCAATGTTGTCCTTATAACTTGATCATGTTCTGAGCTTGACAAGTGAGTTTGTTCCTCAAAGACACATGGTAGTTATGACATTGAAATGTGACCTGAACTTACTGGGCTAGTTTCCCTGAAGTCTTAGAAATGACATTAAATAACAGGAACTAGTGGTGAACTATTCTTGTAGGTTTCTTTCTGACATTGGTCCAGATTTTTTCCTCTGCCTCATTGACCAGACACACATCTTTCTGAGCCTCCAGGATTGTTACCAGGGCACCTTGTTGTTTATAGGGCATTTGGCTTTTGTGCTTTAATACCTGAGCAAATGTTCACCATGAACCAACACTTTCATTTCCCTTAGGGAACTTCTATCCTTTAAAGTGCTACCAGTTTTCATTTTAGAATATCAAGAACAATGATCATTATACAACTCTGCTTGAAAATGAATAAGATTATCTATGGTAATATCTAGACCTTGTCTTATCCTTGAAGTTCTCAATTCTGTTTCATAAAAGTACTAAGTTACATATTTCTACTGTAGGGCAAAGAAGAAAATATTCAATTTCTCCTTTGCCAGAGTTGGGGCATCCTAGATACTTATTTTCTACTGTGTCAGTATAAAGAAATGTTTTTAGAAATGTCTTTTTATACTATTATGGGTGTATTTTAATCATACAACATAGTGAGATTCAAAGTGATACATTTATATATGAACACAACGCTTGGTGTGTCTTCCTCTGGATCCTACCCTGTTCTCCCCTCCTGGTACATGTCAGTGAGATTGGTAGCAATATCTTCATATAGGAACATAACATTACTTGATCTATTTCCTTCTTTACATGTAAAGTGAGGCATTTAGAAACATGTCCTTTTATGAATTAAATATTCTAGTTCAATTCTAGGAAGAGTGTCTTGGGTCCAAGATTAAAATATGTTAAGTATGATTTGTCAGTCACAAAAAGTAAAAAAAAAAAAATGGATGCTCTGTCTAATATATGGAAGCTAGGGAGAAAGCAGGTCATAGGAGGGGCTCTAGATGAAGAAGGAGAAATTTTAGATGAGCAAAAAAGGCGACCTACCTGAAGGTGATGGGAGGGGAGGAAAGGGGAACACCCAAATGCACATGATGTACATCCACAAACATATCAAAGTCAATCACTAAACCAAACATGAGAAGAAGGGTGGAGAAGGGAATGGGGTAGGACATGGGGAAGGGTTAAATAATGCTGCATGCACGTATGCCTCTAACAACTTGTACCCCATTAAGATGTATGATTACAATGCAACAATAAAAATTGATATAAATTGTAAACTATATCAAACCTAATAAAATATGAAAATTATTTAATTATACACCAAGTTTCATAATTTTGCTGACCTAGTCAATATCAAGAACACACTTCAAAAACACAACACAATATAAATTTGGAAGTAAATAGATGATGTGTTTGATATGTACTCAAATGCAAATTAAATCAAACTAATGAATTTAGAGTTCCTTATTTTTATTTAGCTTGTAAATTTTGATAATGAATGATTCTCTTTCTAGAACCAATTTGTGATTAGCCAACATCTCTTTTCACACCAAAAAATCTCACCTTTAAAGAAATGTTTATTAAAGAGGTTTACACACAGTTATATACTATCCTTGTTCTAATAGTAATATCACATACACTATTTAACTTTGCTTATTAATAGTACCCGAAGTTAAGTATAAATTATCATTACCAGTAGTACATGAGCAATCACAATACTCTATCCTATCTTATTCAAAGTAGATAAGGAAATATCATATGAAGAAATAGTAAAGCCCTTTCAACTACAGGACACAAGAAACAGCATGGGGTAGTTATGAGCTTCTGAGCTCTAGCATCAACTCCATAGTTGGTAGCTGTGCAATCTTAGTTAAATTACATGGTCATTCTGTGTCAATATTTTCTTATCAATAGAATTCGAACAGTAACAAAGCTGCTAGAACATAGTAAGCACTCAACAATATTGCTATTATCTTTACTATCTTCAGTGTTATAGTTCAGCACTTTTATCTCAGCCCAGAAAGAAAAAGTACTTTTCAACAAAAGGTATAAGATGCATAAAATGATTTGAATGTGATTTGGAATCATTTATTCAAAATAAATAGAAGGTAAGTTTATTTAGTTTATACTATATCCTTTGGAATATTCCACAATATTTAGTCTACTTCAGGAGTCTGTTTCACCAATAAGCTTCACTTAGTTCAATTTAATATCCAGTTTCACTTCTTGCTTAAATAACAAAGTTTAAAAGTTATTGTTAGCAATCCCAATTAAATATTGAATGTTCATTGGGAAGTTAAATGATACTTATTTATTTTTAAATTCCACTTATTTTGTTATAAGTAAGCTTTTGAACTTTCAGGAACACAGAGGTTGGCAGGTTAGTAATCTGTTTAACTTTATCTTGAAGCTCTAAAGTATTTAAATAACTTTTGACTTTTGTTGACATCAATAAATAGTTTAACCTAACAATTGGTATTTTTATGCCCTGGTATTCTTTTCAAGTGATAATTTGAATAACCATTCCAGACCCAGTATACAGATATACACAAAACTAATGAATTCATATTTCTAATTTGTGCAGTAGATGCTTGTTTTACTTCACAGATCTCCCTGGATAGTCCTCCACTTGATTATCTCTAGTGGGGCTGCAACTGCAAAAACTATATTTATATTTTGAGAAATGTAATTTGTACCAAGTTTTATATGTTCGGTGGATCCAAGAAAGCCAAACCTAAGAACTATCCAATGCATGATAACTGGCAGCCCACATGCTGTTATTTGTTATCTCACTTTATATAGCATGAAAGCAATTTCATGTCACATCCTGGCAAAACTCACCTATTAAATATACTTTCTTAACAACATTAAGTTGGGTCCATTTTGCTTCCTGTTACTTCCAATAAGGTTTGGCCACTTCTTTTCACACAGATCATTTATACTGTGAAATGCTGAATAGATTGAGTTTGACCAAAAAGTCAGCTCAGAAAGTATATTCAGTAGTCTGTGTGAGTTTGCTTAGGACTGTCAGCTGGAAATGGAAGAGAGGAAATAAAATAATAAATTTAAATTATGCTTACAATTGTTATTGTAGACTGATTTGAAGATTTTATTTAAAGGCCTAATTAAATATTATGTTTATTAGTTTTCATTTCAATAAAAGTATTAATAAAATCCAGTCCATCATAATAACTGTAGACCAGATATACCAAGTATTCATGTACTTTCATCTGCAAGCCAATGAATTTAATAATCCCGATCTTTGATGTGCACAGAACTATATTTTAAAGCTGTGATTAAAAGATGAGGTCAATCTGTTAGGTTGGTCTATTAAATGGAACAGAGATGTTACACATTTTATGCGCACTGGGAAAGATTTTGAAAGTAGAAGTTAAACAAATTTAGTGTAGTAAGGCAACTTGCTATATTTCAAGGAAAGCCTTTGGTAGTACATGCTTACAATTGTGTGGGGTTGGTATCTTTTTTACAATTTACAAAATAACATATTTGTTTTATATTATTCTCATCATTCTATTTTAAAAGGCATTAGGACGTTGTTAAGCTATATTCTGCCAAGAAGAATAATGTCACTGAAATTGGACAAATCACTCAAGATCAGTCCTGTCATGTCAGTCTGGCTCACTTTATCATGCTGAGTCTCTTCTCAACATTGCAGACTCGCCCACCTGTACAGGTGCATCCTACAGTGAACCTGGAGGAATAAATTGAACAAACAAAAAACTTTTTAGAAATAGGTCTTTAGAATCACTTCTCAGAAAATCATTGTATGAGTGTAAAGAAAATATAGATGAATGCTTTATTATTAAATGACAGTTATAGATGCTTCTTCTCCTGCATATGTAATTATCACTGTAAGAAAAGCATAACTCATAATGCAAAACAAAATTCTCATATTGGCCTTTACTTCCATGAAACTGTTAAGATGAAATATATACTGGTTTTGAAATAAATTCAGAGTTTCTGGACTTAAACTCCATAGAACTTCAGAGATAGATGGAGCTCTGTTTCTCAAGGCTTGAAAATCCAATTTAGAGTTAATTTAATCCACTTGATTTGGGTTTAAAAGCAAATAATGATCTCAGGGAGTTGACAACTGAAATGGGCAGGTAGTTACTTGTCCTGCAGGCTGGATAACTGCATGTGTTAGATGCATGTGTATATGAAGTAGTTTTCCCAAACTAAGGTAATTTTTTTTGAAACATTTATAAATCATGTTAAGTATTCTTGCACTATCGTTATTCAATGACTTATGATGAGTCAATGTCTGCTTTCATCAATAGGAAAGAAGCAAGAAAACGGCCTATCCGTTTCCTTTGTCCTAAAAAGTACACAAAAGAAATGTCAGGATGAGGCTTTTTTCCTCTGTCAACAATGGCTAATTCAATATACATGCACAAATACCACACCTATTTGGCAAATAAGATCTTCATGTAGAACCTAAGTAGAAGTATTTTATAAACCCAAATGAAAGCAGCACAGAATGAAGAATGCTCTTTAATTCATGTCTGTATAGAATTATCAAATTAAAATTAATAGCCCAAACTGGTCTTGGAACTCCACCAAAGTTATGATTTTCCCTGTGCTTTTATTTCTGCATGACACCCTTCTTCTGAACCCAATAAGTACATATTCATGTACATGTGCACACACATACACACACACACACCACACACACACACATCACAATTTTCTTTTTGTGGTACTGGGGAATAAACCCAAGAGGCTTCTACCTCTGAGCTATATAGCCCTATTTTAAAACAAGATCTCTAAGCTGATGAAGTCCTTGCTAATTTGGTGAGACTGACCTAGGATCTAAGATCTTCTTTCTTGTCTCAGTCTCCCAAGTACTGGGATTCCAATCATGCCCAAGTATCACAAATATTTTAACAAGTCCTGGAATTATCTCACCCCAAAAAGAACTAAGTCACTTCATTTTTTCTCTACTGTCTCTCCAGATTCTCTAACAAAGCTATAGCAACCATTCCTCTTTGACCTGCTTAGGTGGGTTAAATTTTATTTAGTACATCTCAAAAGCTATCCAGTCTGACAATGGTCTGCAGTTAATATGTCAACAGATGATAGTATACTTTCTATAAGCATAACCTTTAATATTCACCTTGTCAGAGAATGCCTGTGTCCAAAAGAATGTATTTAATATTGATATTATTTAACAGCAAGACATCAAGGCAATTCAATAAGTGAATTACTTAGGAAAAGGTTCTATGAGATAATTATTCACAGGTCTACAGAGCTTCAAGGGCCCTGAGGAAAATTTTGTCTACCTTTCCTTATGTTAAAGAAAAATAACTAAAATTCAATAAGGTTTAAGGAAATTTTTATGGGCATATACATATTAAATTGTCTACATGTACTTAGAAACAAATAAAGAGCTGAAGTAGAACTTTTCCTGAATGAATTAATCACTTGTCATTTGGTCTGGTTCACATTTGTCACTTGTCTTTTGGATTTAGTGAAGTACCCTTACATGACATACAAAAGTGCTTCACAAATTCCCCCAAATCTCTCATTGTGGAATGCCACTCAAAGGTGCTCTTTATCTCATCTCCTGACTGTCCCTCACAAAAAAGCCATAGAAAACATGTTATATTCTAAACACAACACACTCTTCTCTTATTTATATTTTTAAAGAGTCAGTTCCTCTATTTAAAATGACAAATCTGGGTGCTTTTGCATCTTACCTCTTCTGTGAAAACATTTGCAACCCTGAAAGCAGATGTACTTGCTATTCTGCTTCCCTAAAGCCTGGAGGAGATCTCTATTCTGTCATGAACCACAATCAAATTGAGATCATCTGCTTTTTTGTACCTCTCACTTTACTGGAGGATTTTCAAAGAGATCACAGTCAAACCTCTAAGTTTGTTGTCAAGCATATTTCTAAGCACATAGTAGGACTTCATTAAGGTCTTGTAGAACCAATAAATGAGTAAAATCAGGAGTAGGATCCCTGTGCTTATGGTCTAAATTTGGAGAGCTTTCTCTGCTCTGTTGTGCTGACTTAGTTAATCCTAAAATCCTGCCTCTTGGTTGCTGAGCATCTTCTCTTTGCCAGCCAGTTCCGTAGGAGGCCAATTCAGTCTCAATTTGAACTTCCGCTTAATTCAAATGGCATGAATCCGAACCTTCATTCGCTTCAATTGGAAAGTTTGCTTTGAATTAAAATGGCTCCATTCATTCATTTATTCATCGATTCAACACCCACTACAGTGCCTACTAAGCTCATTTGAGGCAGGAGCAGCTGTCTCAGTGGCATTTTCTGTTCCAGCTTCATCTCACTGCTCCACATACATGCATGAGCTTTAGAGAGATTCTGAACGGACCTTCTGGGCAAGCCAGCTTGGCTCTTCACATTTGTACCATACGTGTTTTGTTTGGTTTTCATATTTGGGATTTTAGTGTAGCAATGATCTAAATACAAACTGTATTTTCCCCTTGGATATGGACTTCATTTACTCAACTATCTCAGCTATCTCTCATTTCATTACTTAGATCCTACAACTTCAGAAGAACCTATTACCAGGCACAAAGTGTTAACCAAGGATGTCATAGCTTACAATGTTACTATAAGAATATATATTAATTAAGTAGTTCTAATTTCAAAGTAAAACCACTTAATCAAGCCCCCTGGTGGACTCGTGGCTTGAAGACATATGGCACATCATTTTGACAAGACAAGCTAGCAGAGGAGAAGAAGAATTTCTTCCACTCTCAGCTCTCAGGATAGTATTCCTCTAATATCAATGAAATGTACATGCTTAAGAATAAAATATTTAAATTATTTGTCTTTTATAATTATCGCAAAAATATATTTGCAGGACAGATTTTGGTCAGTCTTTCTTCATACTCTATTAATTTCAAAGACGAGTAGTTTTTTATACTTAATTTTATACTAGCAAATTGAGGAGCAATGTGGGCTTTTTCCTTGGGTAACAGGCTGCAAGCCAGCTGGTTCTCCCAGGCCCTCTTTCAAAGTCCTCTGATAAGCAGGAGAGATCAATCTTCACAGGTTACCAATAGTTCTGCCTTCCCATCTGGAATTGTCTGCAAATAATATATTTTATGAACTACAAAATGATAATTTCTCCTTTTGATAAAGTAGTTCAGAATAGGGCTGGGAATGTAGCTCAGTCTAGAGCATTTTTCTATAATGCAGGAGGTCTTGGGGCTGATCCATAGTACCACAAAAAAAAAGAAGAAATTTCAGAATATTTTCTGACTTGAGGGCAGTCTAGAAAATCATTTAATTGCTTTCTCATTGAAGAAAAATACTTTTTCCCCCCTTGGGTGCTGTGGTGCACATCTTTAATCTCAGGACTTGGGAAGCTGAGAGAGGAGGATCACAAGTTCAAAGCCAGCATGCACTAATGTATTAAAGTGCTTTTTCAAAAATTAAAAAATAGGAAAAGGGCTGGGGCTGTGCCTCAGAGATAGAATGACCCCGAGTTCAATCCCCAGTACCAAAACAAACAAAAATTATAGGCATTCACCACCATGCCCCTGTCTCCTTATCATTTTTTATATTTGTGCCTTTGGGCTCCTCTTGTAGATCTTCATCAAATACAGAAAGTTTACATATACCACTTCAAGTAATCTTCATAATAAATTTTGCACAGTCAGAAATATTATTATTGTTATTTTATAAATGAGAAATCTGATTCTTGGGAAAACTAGTTTGTCTGAGTTCAAAACTTAAGTAATGTATTTCATAGACAAGATTGTGAACCAGGTATATCAGCGCCCAAACCAGCGGCCTCTCTACCATGCCATATTGGTCTGATGGAGCTTTTATCTCTTTCTATGTCATCCTGGTATATGAAGCTTTACTAGGTAGCTGAGGCTGGCCATGAACCTGGATCCTCCCACCTCAGTCTCCCAAATACTGGGATTACAAATGTGCTGCCACCACGCCCGGCTTATAAAATTCTTGATCAGGAAATGCAAAGAAAGACTATAATATTATATTATTATTATCATAATAGTTACATTTGGTAGCATGAAAAGAGAAACACAAATGGGAATTTGTTTGAATGATAATCACAATGTTACTGATTTAATTTCTATCACTTAAATAGATATTCTCTGTTAACTCCCTTCTGTACTTATGAACCAAAGTTACAATTCCATTAGCATTTGTTGTATGCATTTCATTTGGTTTTTTTGCAATTATTATATATGGTTTTTCAATTCATTTTCTTTATTATAGATATGAAAGCAAAAATGATGCATAATCAACTAATTCAAATAGAAGGTCACCAGTTACAATAATACCTTTCATTCACATGCAGCAATGTCCCTCTTCCAAAAATCCGCTCGGTACCCTAAGTATTGTATGCTCTGTATGTTCAGAGATCTTGAACACTCTAGCATCTCTAGCTTGAAGCCCATTGTTTCTCACTCAATTAACCTTCTCAAGTCCCATGAAAGTACAGATGCTCTTGAGTTGAATAATAAAATAGAATAAATGCCAAACTCTATTACACAAAACGTGGCATTTCAAAATGAGCTAAAAATAAACTTTCTGTAATGTATTCTAACAGAGTTAGCTTATCAAACACAAAATATTTACAAATCTATCCACTTGAAGCTTGGCAAGGATTCCAGAACTTGTTCTACTTGTCTCAGCTAGGATTATTGGAAATACACGGTTTTCTCCTCACTTCCTCTGCACCTGAGATTACTTGAAACTGAAAGTAAAAGCATTTGAGGTACTCCAGCCCTGTATTTTTGCTAAACTAAGTTCTGCCATTTTTACCCAGACTCAAAGAAAACCAGAGTCAGACAGTAGTAAAACTATAGTAGTAAAGACAGTAAAAACAGATCTCATTCAGGAACTACTCAACATAGGAAATGAGACCTCAGTATCAAACTGGACTCAATTCTGAATATATCAAATGCAATGGAGGATTATGCCAATGGACATGTTCGAAGGAGATGTGTTGGAATATAAAAAAAAAAAATACTAATTTGAAACATCAAGGGTAAAGGGGAGTCTGGTTAAACCACTTGCAAGAATTCTTGGTGAAGGCAGGCCAGTGTGATCAAGTACCAAAGGTGGGGTGATAAGTAGTTTGATCAGATATTAAGGTTGGAAGATTATTGCTAAACCAACTTCTAAGTCTTGCTAAAACTAATTGATGCAAATATGAAAACAGAAGACAAATATTCAAGCTTCCTGGAGGAAAGAGTTCTGAGGAGAGAGTGTCTGTCATCACTCTATTAACTTGACAGGATTTTCATAGTAATAATAAGACAATTTTGCCTTGTTATTTTTACTTACTCCCAGAGAGTTGCTGTCCTATCATGAAATCTTACAGATCAAGCCACTTACCAACAGAAATGCATTGTAAATGTCTTGCTACATTGGCTTCCTCTGGAAGTGGGCTTCAAGAGAAGGTGTAATTAGAAGTGGCTCACTGAGAAGATGAGCCTGAAAGCACCAGTAGCTCAGTGAGAAATTGAAAGAAAGAAAAAAATCAAGAGGATTTTATTTTATCACACAGGATACCACACTGGGTGCTGGGGCTTAGTCCCAGTGTGAGCCTGTCAGAGACTGTGTAGCTTGAAAACTAGGGTCAAATACTATTAACTCTGATAAGCCACTGGGGGAGGGCTGTTCCAGTGGAATGGCAGGTTCCTGACATTTCAGACCTGTCATGTACTTCAGAAGAATAAATTTCAGTGGCCATAGGAACGCCTCAGACAAAGATTAGTTCTTGCTTTGAATAAAAAGTAATCAGATGAACTGGAGAATGGTGTATGACCATAGAATTTGATGGGACACAGACAGAGTCCAAGATAACTAAGAAGGACCATTTTCCTTTTGTATAGTTGTCCTGCAACTCACCTGCCTGTAGTGGGAATTTAGTATTTCCTCTTGGGCAATTAATGGTAACTTTCATCCTAGTCTATAGTAGTCTCTTGAGGCTTTATAATTATTAAGAGAAGATTATTGGATTGTTTTTACATACAGTAAAATTCATTTTTATTTTAATTTGTATAGTTTTTTAATTTTGGAAAACGTCATGAGCCATATAACTGTGAAATAATTAAGATATAGTTTTTTCCATTCCCAAATAATCCTTATTTTTATTCAATCTCTTTTTTTCCACACTCAATCTTAGGAGTCATTTATCTAATTTCTATCCCAATATTTTTTCCTTTTCCAAAATTAATTTAAATGGAATCAAGTACTATGTAGTCTGTTGAGGATAACTTTTTGTTTTTATCATATTGATTTCAAGATTTAGCCTTGTTTTGGCAAGTATCAGTAGTCTATTCCTTTTTTTTTCTGTAGTGGAAAAGTATTTTGTTATATGAATGTCCTACTACTTGCTTGTCTATGCAACAGCTGATGGATCTAAAGGGTAGTTTTCATTTTGGAAGAGATTGCTATTGCTTCTAATTAACTTAATATGGAAAGAGAAAATACTAACTTTATCAGTGTCACTTGAACCAACTTATCAAAGTTACTATCACTAGTCATGCCACGATAACATCATATTCTCCTCCATATGATACAATGGGAAGGACACTTCACCTCTGTGATCTTCATAGAAATTCATACTCCTCATCCAAACATAAGAAAATGTTAGACATGCTCAGATTTAAGGGCATTCTAAAAGGATCTGACTCCTTAAAACATTCAAACTCATGAAAAACAAGGAAGGATACAAACATTGTCAGATTGAAGGATCATGATGGCTAAATGCTATGTATTATCCTGGTTTAGACCTGGGAATAGAAAAAGGACATATTTTAAAAACTAGTAGAATCAAAATAAACTTGTGCTTTAGTTAAAAGAATTGTAGTAAGGTTAACTTCTTTGTTTTGATAAATACAAGTACTAAAAAATAAAGTACACAAAACAACTAACCAAGAGAAAAAACACACAGAAAACTCAAAGTAGTTGTGCAGAACCTCAATTGATTTTGCCTGTCATAAACATGGCCATTTTATTTTGAGAACAAAACCCCACTTGTTCTCTGGAGAACCACCTTTCCCCCATTAAAAATGATCCTGGTGAAGTAATAGATCAAACTACTCTCTTTTGTCTAAATGGAAGGGCACATCACTCAAATCAGACCAATTTTTCTTTCTTTTGGGAACTTAAATCCAGAAAAAGATGACATAAAATTCAAACTAAATATTTCTGATGGGAAAGTTCAAAAATAGACTGTCCATGGCAAATGACTGAGTTCCCATCCATGTCAGGCTTTGATATCTGGCTGATTTCAGTTCTGTGAATCACTGTGATTTCAATAAATGATATTTTTTCTCAATTTTACAAGATTTTATATGACTTCCCTCTGAGGATTCTAAAGGCATTTAGAGTCACTCAAAAATCCTCAAGGAAAAAAAATTCTCAAAGAGTATAACCCAGAGGCCAACTGGGATTTCATTTTCTCTTGAGAGCTACTTTAATTTGTTCTCTGTTATCTGCCATGCATAAGAAAAATCTAGCTAGCAAAAAATTCCTACCTTTATGGACAGCCATAATGTTTATAACTTCTGGTTATGATCTCCAATTTATTTTTGCAATGGCTTTTGAATCACTCAGATACAGAGCTTACTCCATTGATTTTTCTTAATTTATGTTAGGCCAACCACTTATATAAAATGTGTATGGGAAATTTCATTACACAAAGTGATGGAAACAATTCTAGGAGTTTAAAGTTCAGCAACAACAGTAATTTCAAAACTTATATTAATGATTCCAGTTACTAAAAAATCCTGGGACATTTACCCAATTTAATTCCCTGCCTTCTGCCTTGACTGGCAACGAGGAAACCCCCTTTCCCCCCATCTTCTCTCACCCCTATGAGTACCCTCAGATTGCTTTCAGATTTCCATTCATTTCTGAAGGAAAGCTTTAGGAACTTCTCCCATAGCTTTGGTCCTGATAACACAGTGATCCCATGACTTCCACTCTTCTGGCTCTTCCCTTCCCTTTACCAGTTGATCAAACACAATACCCTCACTAAGAGGAATAATTAATAACTGTAAATACATTCTTGCCCACTATCAGTGAGTCCAGAACCCAAGTGCCATTTATTTTTTTTTAATGGAATGCATTCAAAAGTAAAAAAAAAAAAAAAAATATCAAGAATTGAAGTAAGTATGTAGAAGCTAATTCTCTTTTTTTAAGTAGGAAAGATTCAGTGTCCAGTGAATAATAACTTTTTGTTTAGAGTTTTTTAAATAAGTACGAGATAACTGAAAAGTTATAAATAAAAGGAGAGAATGCAGAGCAAGAGATAACTGTGAGAACCAGCTTGTTATGAAGAAATGAAGGCACATACTATGAGATTCATCTAGAAACAGAGACCTTGAGAATCATCATTTTTCTCTTCAATCCATATTTCAGTCTTCCCTTTCTCCTAGAATATTTGGGATACTGCACAATCGTGCAACTGGAATACCCCAAGTTTCTAACGCCAGGCTAAACCTATTGCCACTAATGTCTTCTACACTTGGAACTCAGACTGCATATTAGGAGTTCTTTCCAACTAGCTAAAACAGTACCCTAACTGAGAGTGACCACATTTAAAATAACTATTACACATAACCTTTTGTCAATAAAGTAAAATTTGTATAGAATTCTCAATATTTTGGTGAAGTAACAGGAATTTTAACTCTCAATTACAATTCATTTCAATTAATTGAGGTTTCTTTATGAAACAATCTTGAAAGAGATATTTTGTTTTACCTTCCTCTATGAGATTAAAGACTAAGGAAAAATATTTTGAAAAAGCATTTCTAGCTTAAGTTAAAATGAGGTGTTAACATGTAGTGTCTGTTTTATCATGAGCTCTATGTCTATAACATACTCAAGTTTATCTCATGAATCAGAATGTTAAACATTTATTAGATTTTTCCTTGAAGCATGAAATTCACATTTATCTCCAAGATTTATTTTTAAATTGCTAGGCTTGTTTTGATAGAAAAAGTTTTGCTCTTCTTTGCAATACACCATATGCTTGAGTTTTCAATGCAGGAATTTTAGAAAAAGTCAATTTATTGCATCGTAGTCAATTGGACACAATGGATTATCATCAATTTTCTTAGAGTGATATTTGAGTTTTTTGTTTTGTCTGTTTGTTTGTTTGTTTGTTTGTTTTTCATCACTGAGCTTTTCTTAATTTGAGACCTTAAATGCCAACCTGAAAGTGAGGCTCTCATCTCAATGCTGCATTCAACAAAAAGAGTAAGTGGCAAGAGGTTTCAGCAGAGAGATATTGAATCTCCCACATTTGTAAGTGTTGGTCTAAAATACAATACATTGCTGAATATCCATTCTCTATCCAATATTACTATTCAGCATGCATACTCTTATGTGAGCTCTAAAGTCATAAGTCTTAAATGGACAAAGAAGTGGTCTGATCTCTCACTTTCCTCTTTGTAAACTTCTAAATGCTACCAAACCATTTGAAGAGAATTACAATGTCTTCAGAAACAATTTGTTATGAATTAAACTGCCACTCATTTTTAAATAAATGCTATACAAATGTGAAATGTGTTCTCATGGTAACACTGTCATCCTAAAAGACTTTGTCCAAACTAAGTGACTCAATACTTGGCTTAATAACATTCAATGCTGTCTGCAATCTGGTTTCAACATAATTGTTAGGCTTATTTCCTATAATTTTCACACAACGACAATGGATTCTATTTAAATAGGTCTATCTTTGATCCCCTAAAACACCTTGTAATTTCCCACCACATGCTTGGATCTTTTCATTTTTCTCATCTGGATAGTTCACTTTCCTCTTTCCAGATTAATTAAATTTTGCAAAAACTCCAAGACATAAGTCTATTTCTAGCTCTTTGGGTTATCTTTAAAAAATATCTAGACAGAAGTGATCTCTAATTTTTCCAAAATAATCTTAATTTTTACATCCATAATAAACCTGTTGTTATATTGTTCAAAATAACTTGGAGGATTTCAACCAAATTTAGGTGCTAAGTCTATAGTAAGCTGGTTATAATATAGGCTGAAAGCCCTACAAAAACTTAGGACTACATGGAAACCTTCTCCAAGTAATAGGCTATCATCTCCCAGAGCAGCTGAGGCTGGGGTGTTGATTGGCGCAAGTTCTAAAGCTCTATCTGGTGGGCAGCAATTAACTAAGGAGGAAAGAAGAACATAAAAGTACCTTCAAGAGATAGACAGTTATTCCCCTGGACAACTGTGACAGAAATATAACAATGCTTTCGTCAATGGGTGTTCTCTTGGTGTTACAATTCCATGGCGAGAGAAAATATATAAAGGTTTCAAGTACGGTTTCACATTTTTAAATCAGAACTGACAAATGCCCTAAACTGCAGACAGAGCATCATAATTGAGTTATTTCCCACATGGACAACCATGGGTAACATGCTCCAGGATGAGAAACAGAAAGAAATTATTTATTTGACCTTAGTTGAAATTGAGAGGATCAAAAGCAATTTATCTATTTTCCAATTACCCAAGTACTATATTAAAATATTGCTTCTATTCTTGTCTTGAATAATTAATGTACACTTCAACTCAACCTCATATGGCCCTTTATTTTTCTCTCCAAATGTACTGCACATTATTTGGAGGTTATTTTTTTGTATCTTCTCAGAGAGCAGAGATATGAACAGAATGAGTATGTAGATTCACTGGCTAGTCAAAATATTGTCCTTAGGAAAATATCTAGTTCAAGAAAAATTAAATATGTATTGGCTTAGGGAGAGTACACAAAGGTCTATTTAGTCATTTATTTATTAAGTGCTTAAATACATTAAGTGCTTATCATATGTCAGACAGTCTACTAAGAACTATAATATGTTCTCTTTTTAAAGCCATGTCTTGGCTTCCTCATCTATAAAGTGAAGATATCACTAATTTCCTCTCCATTAGTTTTCTACTATCATTATAACAAGTCACCCCCAATTTAGCAACCTAAACAGCATAATTTATTATTGTACAGTCTGGTAGGTCAGAAGTCCAACATGGGTCTCACTAGGTTAAAACCACACTGAGAGGTCAACAGAGGTTCTAGAGAGAGCCTGCTCCCTGACTCTTTCAAATTGTTCCTTTCAGTATTCCATATTGAATACTGCAAATTGTTCCTTACAGTTGCAGTATTGAGTTCCTTGCAGTGTAGGATTGAGGTTTCATTTGGGAGCTGGCAGCTAGCTGAGAGCTATTCTCAGCTACTAGAAGCAACTACATTCCATAACTCCTGGACCTCTGCCTACATCTTCTATCTATTCTCACTGAGTCTCCCACGGTTGTTTCTCTCTGACATACTCTTCTGCTTCTTTCCTCTACTTTTAAAGCCCCACCCAGATAATCCAGGGTAATCTGCCTTTTTAAAGTCTTTAGTCTTAATTCTATCTGCAAAGTTTCTTCTGCTGTACAAGATAACATATTCACTGGTGGCAGGAATCAGGGAACACAAGCATCTTTGGTGATGTATTATTTAGCCTACTACAACCTTCTAGGCTTTTCAACTAATATAAAGTCTTTATTTATGCAAGGCACCCAGAGAATTGTATAGCAGACATGAGTTGTTCTGCTATTAGTTATCTACTGAAATTGTTGATAATGTTACCATTACTAGGTTGTGTCTCCAAAGAGTTCATATACTGCCAAGAAAAAAAATATACTGAAATGGCAAAAATAATTGACATCAACTGAAGATAATATATTTCAGTGTTAGATTGCTTTAAATTTATATATCTACAAGAACTCGTGTCAGCAGATAACAAGAAAAATGTTTTATTAGTATTCAACTACAATATATAGAATGATTTTCTCACTCAATTATTTTATTTCCAATCATAAGGAGGAAATACTGTCATTGGTAGGGATTAAAAATGGACATTCTTGGATTTAAAAAAATATATCTGATTTTTTGTGAGGTTATTAGGTAAGAATAGTAACAGACTAGCAAACATGAAATCCTTCCACGTGCTTCTTAAATATGCTTCCAATATCAGACCCTCTATACAAACATGGAATAAGAACCTGACCTAACAAAAAAAAATATTGATAATTCCTATTACTGTAAAGCTCGTAGAGCTTTTCCAAAATGAAAAATTATCCATATAAATACAGCAGAAGTTAAATAAAAAAATAGTTTACCCTCAGTTTTGTGGAAAATAGAGGATTACTCACACAATGTCATGATAAAATTTTTAATATATAGATTAGCTTTTGTGGGAAGTAGAATATGGTTGTGAGCATTTTGAGCCATTTTACAGAAAACTAAAAAATAAAAGAGCAGAAAGGTTAAGTGAAGTTTCCAAGATTAACTCTAAGTCAATGCTACTATAAGAAATGGATAAAACAATAGATATTTCTACTTCTTATCAGAAGCCTAACTTGGACAATCTCATCCTGTTAGCGATAAGGCCATTAGCCTCTGCCCAGACTTGCCCATATTTATAGATTGACTGAAAAGACGAGGTGGCAATTCAGTCAATAACCTTTGACGCAAATTCAGACAAATCTTATGCTCCTCACAATGACAAATTACTCTAGAAAATTAACTGTCGAAAGTGCAGCAATATGATGAAGATTGATTATTTTATTCTTGCAAGTCTGCTTTGAGTTGGAGTAACAGCCTCATTTGGACACAGATGGCACTTATAGGAAAGGACAGATCAAGTTCTAATCTCTGCTGAAAGAAAAAGATGAATTTTCATGGGATAACAAAGGTAATGATTCTTTTTCCTAGAGAAAAAGTTTGTGTTTCATGAGTGCCATTTTAAGGTTATACTTTACTGTCTAAATCAATAGGAAGATCATATTTTTAAACACCTTGCCATCACTTCTTCATGAGCCCCTCAAGAAAATTTGAGCTCCTTGTTTTAACTTTTGGAAACAATCAAGTTTGAGAAACTTTCCCCAAACTTTTAAGTAATTTACTGATATGATATAATAATGATTTTAAATTGCATAGGAGCCGGGTGTGGTGGTGCACGCTTGTAATCCCAGCATTCGGGAGACTGAGACTGGAAGATCCGAGTTTGCGGCCAGCCTCAGCTACCTAGTGAGGTGCTTCGCAACTTAGTGAGACTCGGTTTCAAAATAAAGAATAAAAAATAGGGCTGGGGGTATAGCTCGGAGGTAGAATGCCCCTGAGTTCAATCCCCAGTACCGCAAAAAAATAAAATAAGTAAATAAATAAATAAATAAATTGCATAGGAATGAACCTACCATATGGCCCTCCAATATCCGGGTATCTACTCAAAAGAATGGAAACCAAACTACCAGACTTATGCATGTGTATCTATTTTTTTTTTTTTCAGTACTGGGGATTGAACCCAGGGGTATTATACCTCCGAGCTCCACCCCCAGTCCTATTTTTTATTCTTTATTTTAAAACAGAGTCTCACTAAGTTACAGAGGGCCTCACTAAGTAGCTGAGGCTGGCCACAAACCCAAATCCTCCAGTTTCAGTCTCCTGCCTGCTGGGATTACATGCTTATACCTGCAGAATTCACAATTGTCAAACTGTGTAACCAACCAAGATGTCCATCAACAGATGAATAGATTACAAAACTATGGGATATGTACACAGTGGAATTTTACCTACCCATAAAGGAAAACAAAATTATGTCATTTGCAGAGAAATGGATGGAACTGGAAAACATTATGTTAAGTGAGATTAGTCATTCACAAAAAGTAAAAACATAGATGCTCTCACTAATATGCAGAAACTAGGGAGAAATTGGGTCATAGGAGGAACTCTAGATGAAGAAGGAGAAACTTTAGATAAACAAAGAAGGCAACTTAACTGAAGGTGATGGGAGGCGTGGGAGAGAGAAACACCCTAATGCACATGTTGTACATTCAGAAACATATCAAAGTCAATCACTAAGATGAACATGAGAAGGAGGAAGGTGGGAGGGAATGAGGTGGGAATTGGGGAAGGGTTAGATGAGAGATGTGTACATGTACGCCTCTACCAGCTTGTATTCACAAAGATGTATGATTATAATGCACCAATAAAAATACAAAAAATAAATTGCATGTAGTATTTTCATAATGTATATAGAACACACTAGATTTAAATATTTCTTCTAAGCATATAAATAATAACCTGTAAGCTAAATTCTATGAGACTCTCCTATCTCTCCTGGGGATTCAGTAAGTTGTATTGAAAGGGATAACACTATAGTTTTAATATAGAATGTGCCCTGAAAAACCTCATTTATTGGCAAGGCAAAAAATACTCAGAGGTGAAATAGTTGAATCAGGGCTCTAATCACATCAGTTGATAAATCCATTGATGGATTAATAATATGAATGAGTTTACTGGATAATAAATATAGGCAGGTAAGGTGCAGCTGGAGGAAGAAGGTCACTGGGGTTTATCCTGGGAGACTATTTGTCCCTGGTCCTCTTTTCTCCTCTCTCTGCTTACTAGCTACCATGAGCTTAGCTTTCTTCTAACATGCCCTGCCAGCATAATGTTTCTGCCTTGGAACCTCCTGACTATGAACTAAGTCTCTAACACCCTAAGCCAAACAAATCTTTCCTCTTCTAAGTTGCTGTCAGGTATTTTGTCACAGTAACAAATAAGCTGCCTAAAACAAGTATGAATCGTTTCAATCAAAGACATCAGCAAAACTGCCTTTTTTGAGTTTCCACAATATATTTTTTATTGGTACATTATAATCCTCATCTTTGTTAGGTGCAAGCAGGCAAAAGCATACATGCACACATCTCTCATTTGACCCTTCCCCATTTCCTGCCCCATTGTCTCCTCCTCCCTCCTTTTCAAGCTCAGTTTAGTGACTGACTTTGATATGTTTGTGCACAATCTATTTTTAGTTTGATTTCACATAAATACTCCCACTGCCAAGTGCCTTGTAAGGTACTTTTCATAAAGAAAATATTGGATAGTTGTATACCATCCCCAGTCAAATGGTAGCTAAAATCTAGCTGAAGCATCACATAATCAAATCTGAAGTTTCTCTTCAAAAGTAATGCTTCCCAAAATGTCTGTCCCATTAGGGAGCTACTATCAGAAGGAGAATAGGGAAAGGAAGGAAAGAAAAAATGTTGCAAAGATAAATCTACAAATCTTGCATAGTGTAGGTTTGTCAGGAAGAACATCCCAAAATGGGAGATGGGGAGGGAAAATGGAAACCATGAAAAAAGACAACTCTGGAAGATAATCTGTAAAGATTATGCAGAATTGGATATAGAAGGGAAGAGTCTTCAAGAGAGTGAAGGAAAATGGAGGGCCCCAAGCCATACGAAACAAAGAGAACATTCTTCCTTCCCAGGTATGCTAACTACTGACCAAAGGAATCAGGACTTCTCAATTCTAATTTTTCAAAGAGAGGAAGAAATGCAGCAGGTCTCACCAGGTTGCATGGACCCTGTAGCTAAAATAACAGGACACAAGTATGACCATGAAAGATTTCTATTACCATGAAAGATTTCTGACCAGGTGATTTTGGCCAAATATAGTGTTAACAGATTCCATGGAGTGAGTAGTATACAGTTAAGAGTGTGCAGCTTTTGGAAAACTAATATGCTCTGATGACTACTAACTATATTGACGAAATCACCAAAGGACCAGCAATTTCTCCATCTCCTTATTTATTCATCATTTTTATCAAATCAAGTGAGGCAATACAGAGGCATTATACTTCCTTAAATTAGATTAGACAAAAAGAACAAACAAACAAAAATAAAACCCCACCTGGTTAGCGTTACAAACTAAGGAATCTCAAGCTTATTACCTGGGTATTGTGACTCAGTAAATTTGAATCAGGGTTCAAGAACATTGTACAGGGATTGCCAGTCTTAGAATTTCACATATGTGTTAAAAACAGGGATAGTAGAAGGGTTCATGAGTCAGACGATGTATTTTTTTATCCCATATTTTTTTTTCAATTTTTTATTTTTATTTTTTTATTAATTGGTACATTGTAATCATACATCTTTGTTAGGTACAAGCTGGTAAAGGTAAAGGCGAACATGCACACATTTCTCATTTAACCCCTTCCCCAATTCCCACCCCACTCCCTTGCCCTGACACCTTCTCAAGTTCAATTTAGTGATTTACTTTGATATATTTGTGAAAGTACATCATGTGCATCAGGGTATCCGCCCCCCCATCCATCACCTTCAGTTAAGTCAACTTCTTTGCTTATCTAGGGTTTCTCCTTTTTCATCTGGAGCCCCTCTTATGCCCCATCTTCTCCCTAGCATCTACATATTAGGGAGAGCATATGAGTTTTTATTTTTGGACTGAATAATCTCACTTAACATACTCTTTTCCAGTTGCATCCATTTCCCTGCAAATGACATGATTTTGTTCTTCTCTATGGCTAAGTAAAATTCCATTGTGTACATATCCCATAGTTTTGTAATCCATTCATCTGTTAATAGACATCTTGGTTGGTTCCATAGTTTGGCAATTGTGAATTGTGCAGTTATAAACATAGATACACATGCATCAGTCTGATAGTTTGGTTTCCATTCTTTTGGGTAGATATCCAGAAGTGGTATTGCTGGATTATATGGTAGGTTCATCCCCATTCGTCTGAGGATCCTCCATACTGTTTTCCAAAGTGGTTGCACTAATCTACAATCACACCAACAATGTATTAGGGTTCCCACATCGCCAAACCCTCACCAGCATCAATGATGTAGGCCAATAGTTTTCTTTTCTTGAGCTCTCTTTATTTGGCTTTGGTATTAATATGATGTTGGCTTCATAGAATGTGTTTGGGAGGGTCCCGTTTCTTTCTATTTCACAGAATAGTTTGAGGAGTATTGGGATTAGCTCTTCTATAAATGTTTTATAAAATTCACTTGGAAATCCATCTGGCCCTGGACTTTTGTTTGATGGTAAACTCTTTATTGTTGTTTCTATCTCTTTGATTGTTATTGGTCAGTTTAATTTTTCTATATCTTTTTGACTCAATTTAGGAAGGTTATATGTGTCTAGAATTTTTTCAAGTTCTTCTAGATTTTTCATTTTTTGGAGTATAGTTTTTCTTTTTCTATGGTTTTATTTATTTTTTATTTTTCAACACAGTTTTTTATACATTTCTTGAGTAAAATAGGGTTACATAGACATTTATGACATATCAATCATTGTCAGATCACAAATAGCACCACTTCTTCATTTTACACGTATAGCCCACATTCTTAACATAGCCAGGTAAAGCAAACTTTCTAGAATCATAAAACCATACTCCTTTAGGGACATATATTTACTTTCTAAGAAGTAGGATGGTCTTTCATCTACACATCCTAGGAGCAATCTCCAGACTTCGAGACTCCAATGTAGCCATAGCAGAAGAGTCAGTATAATTACTCATATATGCAGATAGCAACTGCGAGGGGGTAAAGGGCCCAGCTGGGATCCCACAACTCCCTCATTTTTATTTTAAAATGCACGAAGGACTGTGCCTGTCTTAGGTCGTTTCCTACCAGGTACTTAATCTTACCCATAATGGGGTCTCCATGAGTCATTCAAGGAGCCCTGTATTAGGTTGATATTGCCCTGAGAAAATCGAACCCGTCATTGACTACCAGACCCTGTGCGAGGCAGTGCTTGCATTTTTATTCCATGTAAATCTGCTCGTATACTAATAGAGGCATTGATCACAAGGCGTACAATGAGTGAGCATAGTTTTTCAAAGTAGTTTCTGACAATCCTCTGTATTTCCACACTGTCAGTGTTAATATCCCCTTTTTCATCTCTTATTTTGGTAATTTGAGTTCTTTCTTTTGGTGAGATTGGCTAATGGTTTATCTATCTTGTTTAATTTTTTAAGAAACCAGCTTTTGGTTTTGTTGATTTTCTGTATTTTTTTATTCTCTACTTCATTAATTTCTCCTCTGATTTTAATAATTTCCTGTCTTCTACTGGCTTTGGGTTTAGACTGTTCTTGTTTTTCAAAGGCTTTGAGCTGTGTCATTAGATTATTTATTTGGTGATTTTCTGTTCTTCTTATGTGGGTACTCAGTGCTATAAATTTTCTTCTTAGTACTGACTTCAAGGTGTCCCAGAGGGTTTGATATGTTGTGTCTCTGTTTTCATTATTTTCTAGGAATTTTTTAATTTCTCCCCTTACTTCTTCTATGACCCATTCCTCATTCAGCAGTGTGGTGTTACATCTCTATGTTTTACATGTTTTCTTTGGGTCTTCTTAGAGTTGATTTCTAGTTTCATTCCATGGTGGTCTGAAAAGATTCAGGGAATTATGTTATATTTTTTTAATTTGCCAGTGCTTGTTTTGTGACTCAGAATGTGGTCTATTTTGGAAAAGGTTCCTTGGGCTGCTGAGAAAAATGTGAATTAAGCTGTAGTTGGGTGAAATATTCTGTATGTGTCCAATAGGCCCATTTGGTTTATGGGTATTCTTTAGGACTGAGGCATCTCTATTGACCTTTTGTTTAGAAGATCGGTCTAGTGATGTGAGAGGAGTATGGAAGTCTCCCAGTATTATTGTATTTGGATCTATGTGTGATTTTATATCATGAAGAGTTTGTTTTATGAAAGTGGCTGCACCTATGTTTGGGGCATAAATGTTGACAATTGTTATTTCCTCTTGCTGGATTGTTCATTTTACTAGTAAAAAATGACCTTCTTTGTCTCTTCTGATAAGCTTATCCTTGAAATCTAGTTTATCTGATATCATAGTTGGGTTCCATTGGCATGGATTATCTTACTCCAGCCCTTCACTTTTAGTTTGTGGAAATCTTTGCTTGTAAGATGTGTTTCTTGCCACCTTGTCTTTTTTATTGGGGACTTGAGGCCATTTATATTCAGTGTGGTTATTGAGACATGATTTTTATTTCCTAACATTTTTAGTTTTGACTTCTGATTAAGGTAGTGTTTATTCTTCCTTCTTAGTTGTTTGCTTCCTGGAAATTGTGATTTCTCTGGTTCTGATGTTTACTTCTTAGTTCTTCTTTGTAGTTAATCTTTTTGAGTATTTTCTCCAGTGCTGCTGAAACATAAATGTTTTCAGTTTTTGTCATGGAAGGTTTTTATTTCCCCATCAATTTTGAGAGAGAGTTTTGCTGGGTAGGAAAATCTTGGCTGTAAGTTATTTTCTTTCAGAGTTTGTAATTTGTTACTCCAGCCCCTCCTGGCTTTCATGACCTGGTTTGGGAGGTCTGGGGTGATTCTCATTGGTTTGCCTCTAAATATCACTTGGCCTTTTACTTTTGTTGCCTTTAGGATTTTCTCCTTGGCCTCTACAGTAGTTAGTTTGATTATTATGTGAGCCTCTTCTTTATTCTTGTCTAGAGGGGGATGTATATGTTTCCTGTACCTGTGTGTCAACTTTTCTTTCTATGTTTGGAAAATTCTCTGATATTATTTCTTTGAAAAGATGGTTTATTCCATTAGTTTCAGCTTCTAGTCCCTCTTCTATGCCTATTATTCTTAGGCTAGCTCTTTTAAAATTGGCCCAGATCTCATCAATGTCCAATTCATACTGTAAAATTTTTTTCTAGATTATGTACTATGGATTCATTTTTGGAAAGGTCATCTTCTAAAAGTGATATTCTATTTTCCATGTGGTCTAATCTACTGTTTATAGTTATTTTGATGCCTTCATTTCAGTTATTACATCTTTCACTTCCTTCAATGCTTCTCTTTGGTTCCTGTTCAGGATATCAGATTCTTTGTTTATTTGTTCCTTTATTTCTTTCCAACTCTCCCTACATTCTTTCTGGAAATCTTGTATTGTTTTTTGTATTGAAGATCTGAATTGTTCTTCTGGTAATCTCTGCCATTCTGGGTTGATGAGTTCTGTTATTGTGGGGTTTTGTTGGCTCATTGTTTCTTTGCTATTTTTCCTTCCCATGGTTTCCCTGTTCTTAATTTTATGACTTTGCTGCTCTTGCAAGCTTTCTCCCAGTTTATAGATTTCTGATTTTTATTTTCTCTCTGTGATTTGTAACCTAGACTGAGTTGCAATTACTCTAGGGCTTCTCCCCTCTCTCTAATGGTACAATTTGTGAGTTTCAGGTGTTGGCCTCTTGAGTCTGTTTGTTGCTTCTGTTATGGGGATTTGTCTCAAAGGTGTGAGTAGGACAGTTTGTGTCCTCTTTGCTTTTAGGCCTTGATGTGGGATGTATTGAGCTATTCCTTCTATCAGCAGCAGTGAGTTTATCATTAGGGTTTGGCAGTGCCTTTTGGTAGTACACCTCTCTGGTCCAATCTCTGTAGTAGGGATATAAAGGTGTCCATTGGTATATACAGGGACAGGTTGTGTTCACTGGCGAAGGTTGGGTGAGAAGTTACAGTGATGAATGTAAAAATAGGGTAAAATAGAAGGTATAGTCCAGTGGAATAAGGGTTTGAGTGTGTTGAGGTGATATATTTTAGAGATTAGAGATAGTGGATTTGTCAGAGGATTCTGGTAGTCAATGTAGAGTATTTAGGTGTAGTGGTCTAATATGGTCTTGATATGAGACAGAGAAAAAACAAAAGAGAAAGAAAAGTGTTGAGGAGAGGAATATAGATAGGAGAGGGAGGGGAAACTTATAAAAGGGGTAAGGAAGGGAGTCAACAAACTGAGCAAAAAATAACAAAGCAACCAATCATCCAATACAAACACAACAAAGCAATATAAAACAAAAACAAAGTAAGAATAAAATAAATCACAAAACAGAAAAACACGACATGAAAATAAAAGAAAAAAAACAAAGCAAAACAAAAAAGAAACACAATAACAAAAACAAAAACAAAACCCCTACAAGAATGCAGGTACAGAGCCAAGTTGGCTTCTGCAGTACTTTTGGATCTGCATGTTATTTTCAGCTTTTAAATGTCTATACTAGATTCTCAAGCATGTTTCATGTAATCTTATTTGCTCTTTCCATCAGTGCAGGCAATGAGTTCCACTGGTGCCCTTCCTACTGCAAACCTGTGACTCTGAGCTCTCCAGAGGACCTGTCCCTGTGCTCCTCTTGTCTATGTAGGCGAGGAGAGGGTCACTGGGTCTGGACCTAGTGTAAGCCAGAGGCTCCGTACTTTTCACAGGCCCTGTCTGCCTGTCTCTCTGTCTCTCTGTCTCTCTGTCTCTCTGTCTCTCTGTCTCTCTCTCTCTCTCTCTCTCTCTCTCTCTCTCTCTCTCTTTGCTGGTGGTGGGTGTGCAGTCTAAATGCCAGGCATTTTTCAGGGGACCTGTAAGATCTCTATGCCTTGTGTGCTCCGGGTCCCTCCTGCACTTCTGCTTCTAGCCAGTTGCTAGAGGGGTGGGTGACAGAGTCTGTCCTTTGCACAGGGCCCCCTCCCCGGAGAGTTCCAAAAACTTACAGTTCCTCCATGCTGTTATGCCCCTGGCGGCTAGCTCAATGGCAGCCACCGCTCCACAGCTTGTACCATTGCCATGCACACAGTCTCCTTTGATCTCCCTGGACTGCTCTCTGGGCTCTGTTCAGCTGTTCTTGCTGCTTCATTAACTTTTTTGTTGCTTTGCTCTTCCTTCCTTCCATCAAGAGGCTGCTTTTGTGGCAGTCCCAATCAAGCTCTGCAGTGCAGTTGATCACCCACTCTGGCTCTGGAGGGAGAAATAGGTTGGAGTGGCTCCGTCGTGAGCTGGTCATCCCAGGCTTCTGGTCTCTGTGAATTTTGCAGGGATATGCTGCCTGCAAAGGGTGTGGAATTCTGGATTCATTTACTGTACTTGATCACTGAGTATGCTGGAGGTCATTAGGTGTCCTGGTGCTAGTAGCAACTGCGCTGGGCAGCTGGCTCAATGGCCGCTACTGCTTCGAGGCTTGCACCTCTGCCGAGTGCACAGGCTCCTTTGCTCTCCCTGGTCCCCTTTCTGTGTTCTTTTAAGCTGCAATTCA
Source organism: Graphiurus murinus (assembly GCA_004027655.1). Lineage (NCBI taxonomy): Eukaryota > Metazoa > Chordata > Mammalia > Rodentia > Gliridae > Graphiurus > Graphiurus murinus. Next base: position 27,188 of record PVLC010017367.1, read on the forward strand.
GTGTTCATTGCTTTGTTCCCTTTTTTGTTGCATCTTTCTTCCATCAGGAAGCTGCTTTTATGGTAGATTTGATTCAAGCTCATAGCACCTGAGGAAAAGTGTTTCACTCAGATGCCATCTTGGGCTTTCCCGGAAAAATTCCATCTTTGTAATCTGAGAAACCATCGCATTTTATTTGTACTCCATTTCCTGATTTGAAGATTGGGAATAACCATAGTACTTTTCTTAAATTAGGTAACTTATGGAAGATATTTATCCCATTACCAGAATAACTATAGCAGACTAATAAAATGCTGATATAAAATGGTCACCATCCTCACTTACTTCCTTTGTTATGCTGCTCATATCATTCCTGATTTAGTATTATGCCTCTGAATTTCTCCTTATGAACATCATATTCACCATTTCCAAAATGATATCACAGTGAAAAGCTCAAGTTTTGGTGAAGCCAATTTAGCACACACTAAAACACCTGCTCCTTGAAGGTACTTGATTCTCCCTTTAAATTACAGCCAGAAGAGAAATGGATTTCTGGTCCTAATAGCAGCCACATAGCAGCTACTGTCTGCGGGAAGTTTGAAGTAGCATGGGAAATGAAGACTCACATCAGGACATTACAATACAAAGGGGACTTATTTCTATATCAAGGCTCTAGCCTGAGGTTAGACAGTTGCCTACTTCACTGTCTCCTGGCTTTTACCACTGACTTAATTATCTTGTATACTAAAATCCCAGTTCATTTTATTGAAATATTTAATACAAAAATCAAAACTCCAATATATACAACTAGTTAATCTGAGTATTTTAGAGTTATAACAATTATTTGCTTTATAAATTAATTTGTCAAAGAGTTCTTTAAGTAATAAGTGCCTCAAGGCTTTAAAGAATCATTTTGAAACACAAAAATTTGACATGTAGATATTTCCAGAATTCATATATTGCATAAATTAGGTGAACCAAAAGGTTATGAAGGTCCAGACCTCATCACAACCAACTTAGCTGATGGTGCATATTGACCTCTTTTTGATGAAATTCCTTTTATCATAGTTAACTGCAGGATTAGGCAAAAAATTTCCTGCAAGTCACCATGGAGAAAAATGGATAGGTGTTGATAAAATCAAAAGGATTATAAATGTTAAGCAAGATATGGATGTTAAATTAGAATATTAAATAAGATAATGCTTTTAAGGTAAATGTCACAGACACAGACCTTGATGCATAGCAAATGCAGCCATTTTTATTAATGTTTATTGAGTAAATATAGAAGATTTTGTAAAGGAAAAAAATAGGCACTTTTTTTTTTTTTGGTATTGAGGATTGAACCCAGGGGCATTCTATCTCCGAGATACATCCCCAGCCCTAGTCCTAGTTTTTATTCTTTATTTTGAAACAGATCCTCACTAATTTGAGGAAGACCTCACTAAGTAGCTGAGGCTGGCCATGAACCCCAAGTACTGAGATTACAACTGTGCGCCACCACGCCCGGCTAAAAATGGGCACTCTTAGTTGAAATGGTAGATTGTAAATTCACACTTAGCTATGCTTTCTCCCTAACCCTCACTTAAATGAAAATAAATGTGGGCTGACTTTCTTTAAAGAGGAGGAGGTGCACAAACTCTTAAAGGCAAAGAAAATGAAATAAGAGACACCCTTCTATTCTAGATAGAAAGCAAATGATGTAAGATTACTGGCAGATTCATCATATGAAAGAAAGTTGAAACTTTAGCTATCAGAGGTAAATCCATGAAACATCCCAATTTGTATCACAAACCACATAAGGCTTTCATACAACTGAATAAGGGAATAAAGATTGGTCTAAAAACATGAGAACCAGTTGAAAAAGTTAAAAATGCAATTAGCTCGTATGCTGTTTTTTATACTATGGCCACAGTTTTTGAATCTTCCTCAAAACATCTTTGGATCCTCTTCTTGAATTTGGATAGGCTTGTGGCTGTTTCATCCATGAAAGAGCTTTAAGCAAGAGTGTCTTCTGGTGCTAGGTTATAAAGGACCAAGCAGCTACTGTCTTATTTACTGGAGCATGAATTCTTGTAGCCATGTAAGTTTCAACACCCCTGAGACCACTAGGTAGAGAGGCCACATAAGGTATTCTCCTTACACAGCTTCATCTGAGTCACTTCTATGGCATTCCAATGAGGCTATATTGGAAGAGAGCATCTTTAAATAGAATTGTTCAGGCACAGATGTGCCATCCCTCAGTTTTTCCTATCATCTGTACTCATTTTGCCACTCTAACTGGAACTGCAAGCATCATGAATAGAGAAGCATCATGCACATCATGCAGGTTTTGTTCTTCCTTCTTTACTCATGAAATCTTTAATCATGATAAAATAGTTGTTGCTATATACTAAAGTTTTTTTGGGGGGAAAGGTGGAGTTGTTATACAGTGATAGATAAGTGGGATAGAGGTCCTTATTAGGCAAAGAGCCCTTCTCTGTGATGAACCACAGCCCTTTCATAACTCCAGAAGCTTACTGGAGATTGCAAACCATTTCATGGATATCAGACATAAATGTCAAGTATATCTGAGAGCAGAAATATCAGATAAAAATAGTGGGACCCTGTTTCCAAATAAAATATAAAATAGGTCTGGGGGTATAGCCCGGAGGTAGAAGACCCCTGGGTTTCATTGCCAGTACCATAAAAAAGAAAACCTAAAAAAGAAATAAAAGCCACACTATTATTAATATCCACAGAGATAAGATGTATTCATAAGAAAGAATGTCATAAAATTATAAAAATTAATTTATAGGAATAAAATATTTAATAGAAAAATTAGAAAATAAAGTTTAGGAAATCTCTTAGATAACAGGTCAAAGAATGTAAGTGGAAAGTTATATGAAGATAATTTAAAAAATAATATCTGTGGTCCAAAAATATTAGAATTATCAAGTTCCAAAAAGAAATGAAGGAAACTAAAACATAATCAATCCAAGGAAACCACTAAAATTGAATACATGTATGAAAGGTTCCAAAGACTATCCAACCCAAGAAATGAAAACAGATTTATCTAAGGTCCATCATGGTGAAAATGAATAACCCTAGACATATTTTACAAATCTTAAATGTGAAACTATAATGCAACAATAAAATGTACAAAAATCTGAAATATTTCAGAAAGAAATAAAATATAAAGAGAAAACAAGCCAGGCGTGGTGGTACACGCTTGTAATCCCAGCATTTGGGAGGCTGAGACCAGAGGATCCGGGTTCGAGGCCAGCCTCAGCTACCTAGTGAGGCTCTCTGCAACTTAGTGAGACATGGTTTCAAAATAAAGAATAAAAAATAGGGCTGGGGGTATAGCTCAAAGGTAGAACACCCCTGAGTTCAATCCCCAGTACCACAAAAAAAAAAAAAAAAAAAGAGAAAACAGGTTACTTAAAAGATTCAGAATCAAAATAGCAGTGACCATTCAATGGAAATCACCTCTCAAAGATCCCACCCCTCAACACTGTTTAATTATTAATTTAGTTTACAACACGTTTTAGGGGAACCTTAAAAATATAGCACTATCAATTGCTACATAACAAAATATACTCAAGGTTGGCAGCTTAAAACAACAAGATTTTTTTCAGTTCAGTTTCTCCGGGTCAAGAATCTGGCAGTGACTTAGTTGAGTGCTTTTGACTTGTTCAAAGTATAACTGGAGGTGGAGTCATCTCAAAGAGCAACTGGTGGAGGATCTGCTTCTGATCTTACTTATGGGGTTGCTGGAGAAATCAATTCCTTGCAATTTGTACTTCTCCATAAACAACTGAGCAACAGATAGTAGCTGTCTCCCTTCTGAATGAGAGCGAGAGTAAGAGAGAATGCCCCAAATAGAAGCTACAGATTTTTGTCTAGTGTCATACTCTATTAATTAGAAGTGAATAACTAGATCTTCCCCACACTCAAGGGAAAGAAATACAAAAGAGATAATCAGACCACTTAGGACCACTTGCGAGGCTGCCTGACACATTCTGGGAGTTAAAATGTAATGGAGCAATGCTTTGAAGTTCAGAAGGAATAAATTTGTTCAAGCTAGCATTTTACATCCAAAGTAATAATCATATCTGAATATTGAATAACATTTTCAGATTTGCAAGATATCAAATTTTATCTTGCTTGTACGTGAGCCAAGGCACTGCTTCCCCACCTTCTGGGAATACTGGCTGCTGACCACTCACAAATTAGTACTTTGTTGTGAATTGCATTTGGCTAAAGGAAGCATCGTTGCCTAAAGTTAAGTCCTTTCCCTCAGTACAACCTGCCTCCATTAGGGTACAAATACCAAGTGATCTATTTCCAGCTGGCAATAACTCTGAAGGGCCATCCAAGCTCTAGAAATTCCTTTTGGTTCAGCCGAAATGTATGTTGTTTTGTAGATCAATTTCTCATTCTGCTCAACTCTTTCACTCTTTCCCAAGTGTTCCTTGCAAGCATTTCAGAACAAATTTCCTGCATAAAAATGTACTTCTTGAGACTATCCTGAGGAACCCAACTGAAAACAATTATTATCAGAAGTGGTGAGGAAGCAGAGTCTAAAAATGAGTTTGGAGCTAGATCATCACCAGCTGGAGGCAGCAATAAGAGCTCCATCATAGGTGGTAATTGGACTGATGTTAGCAGTTGCCATATTACAGCAGTTGAAATTTTAAAACACTCATCAATTTCAAAATGGGCTAGGAAATCAAAATTTTAAAACTATTAAAAATACACTGCTAGGTATATCTCAAACATTTGATAAGTTCTGAAGAAGCAGTAATTATAAATAAAATGGAATAGAATGGCGGTTACTTTGGCTATTGATAGGGTTAATAAGGAAAATGAAGTACTTACTTGCTGTTTCCAGAGGCCAAAAAAGATTAAAATTGTGTCTATAACTTAATAGTACATAAAGCATAGCTTCAGAGAAAGTAGAATTGTTTCCATGGCACTCATGCTATGTAAAACTTGAGGCTCATGATGAAAGAATTGAGCCCCTAAAAATTTGGGGTGGAAATACCTAGGATGAAGTATTCAAGAATCTCAAGACCTTAGATTCTTCTAAAATATCCAAGACTTCAAATATCTAGTCATCTCTCCATTAAAGGCCATCACTCTTTATTATTTTTTTTTAAAGATGATATGGAAGCCCCTGTGTTATAGAATAATGCACATCCTGTTCAGGATCTGTCTTCACTTCTCCTAGTTACCAGACAAAAATAAGTATCAATTCATATAGTTGTCACATCTCAATCAGACCCATGATAATTTGTATGATTTTAAGGGCTGAATCAAGATAGATTAGATATAAAGTTGGATACAGAAAATGTAATGATATATAGATTCTCTTCCACCTAATGAAAAACTGATACAGGAGGAGAAAAGTCAAGCTTAGTTTATAAAAGGGTTAGTTAATCTAATCTAATAACTAACTTAATATACTACAAATGCACAATAATGGCACTCAAATAGTCCTGAAAACTGACTTCAGAAGTCATTTGACACTGCATCTGGTGTTTCATATTGTTTAGAAAGAGAAATTATCTGAGGCAAAAATGTACATACACTTATGGTGCAACATGGCCTAATTTCTTGGTTGGGTGTGAACAAGAAGTTTAGCAGATAAATAGAGGAGTTCAGAGAGAAGCATGTTCATGGAATTGAGTGGTCAAATAGAAAGATCTCTGTATCACATGCATATGCCCACTAGAGAGTATTTTCTGCTGAAGAGGCATTGAACAGACAAATAGACCCAATAGTCCAGCCAGTTGACTAAATATTTTTGACTAAACTTCTTTCTTTGGATGTTCTAGTCTCATAAACAGAAAGGATTCTTGACCTAAGAAATCTTGTTGCTGGGGCTAAAGATTATTCATGAGCCCAGTAGCATGAGGTTTCATAGACCAAGGCTGAACTACTTATTAACAAAATAAGTCTAGTTCTGAGCTCCAATTCGATAAAGTCTCTTCAACCACCCACGTAGCCAGGACGTTGTTTTCACAAGACTTCCTGCTCTAAAAGGGGCAGCTATTCATCTTGACTGAAGTCAGTCATATTCTAAGTTTGCATTTGCCTTGCTTTTTTATATGGCATCTGCCATGCCCCAAGAATCATAAAGTGGAACAAATGAATTATCATTATATATGTTCCATGGAATGAAAAATTAAGTAAATCAAAAGTAGCACATATAGTTCAGTGATTACAGATTCCAGGTTCAAAAAAAAAGATTAAAAGATAAATGAAGGGAATTTCCAGTATGGTGGTTAAGGACAATCAAAAGTAAGCATTATGTAGCCATGCTAAAGAGTTATCAATTCAAAATAGAGCAGAACCAAATGCTCAGAAGAAACACCTTCAGGAAGATAAAAATGACTTAAAGACTTTGTATAACACAGTCAATCTTTTAATAAAATGTTATGGGAAAAAGACTAGAAAATATGTGGGTGTTATTTAAAAAATGTATGAAATTACATTCATTAGAAAAGAAAACTATAGGCCTATATCACTGATGAATCTAGATGCAAAACTGCTAAACAAGATACTAGCAATGCGCATTCAAAGCCACATCAAGAAAATTATACACCATGACCAAGTCGGATTCATCCCAGGGATGCAAGGCTGGTTCAACATTCGAAAAACAATACACGTAATTCACCACATAAACAGACTCAAAGATAAAAATCACATGATCATCTCAATTGATGCTGAAAAAGC